>JAQIXV010000097.1:0-99543 GCA_034700625.1 Tectocepheus velatus
GGATCATGCCGGTATACCCCGGGGTATAACGGCATGCCGGAGTAAATGAGGTACCAATTTCAAAATCAACATTAAGGGAAAAAGCAAAAAAAATGATCCATTTCTGAAAATTTGTTTTAAAATGTCGAACTAATCATTATAATCATTATAAAATTGACTAATTTAATCTAAAATAGTATTTTATTGATGATTTGGACAAATTAAACCCTCAAATGATCCAAAATATATAATGAGAACATGTAATCTATGAAAATTTTCCAAAACTATACTATTCCTTCCCCCACTTTATACCGGCATGTCAATAGGACACCATAAGGCGATTTTTGACAAAATGGCCTAGTTCACTTATACCGGCATGCCGCTGTTTGCGGGGTAATACGGTAATATAAAAAAGTTAATACCAAGCTAATCTTTATAACTTGACGATTTTAGTCAAAGAATAAGAGACATTGGATTTAAAAATTGCGAAAACTTGAAATGTCGAATATCTACTGGATTATTTATCCAGGTCAAATAATTATCCTTAAAATTAATTATGTTTTGATTTCCCTAACTATTCAATAATATGATGAAAAATGACTTAGTTTTTCATTAAATAAGAAACTATCGGTTTTATTGTAATTTTGTCAAAATTGTCAACATAGTCAATATAGTCAATATAGTCAATATTATCAATATTATCTTGGTCATATCCATTCATCATTCAAACTCGGGGTGAAAGTCGTCGATTAAATGACCAAAACTTTCATTCATACGAAGAGTTCATTAGTTTCGAGAAAAAAAAACTTTTGAATGAATTGAACGTAATTTTCGTGTCATTTGTTTTGACTGAATGAGTGGTTGAGTGGAGAAAGTGTGAGAGAGTTGTGAAAAGTTGTGACAAAACAGATGTTTTGTTTTGCTTTCAACGCATTTATTGATTTAAAGTTTGTTTTAATAATAAAAGTAATAAATAATTATTTTAATCGATATCTGAAGGAATCTGTTCGTAACAAATGAATCGTTAATTTGTTTGCAATAAAATTGAATCCAATCTTATCTCAAATACCTTTAAATATAGTCTCGATTTCGATAACATTTTGCAAATGATTTCACGAATTAATATATTTGTTGTCAAAAATGTGAATCAATAATAAAAAAAACTGCCGAAGAATAATGTCTTTGATTTGATTGAGTGCTTATATAGTTAAATGTCTACCGAATTGGTTACAGAATTAAATCATAATAAAAGTGATAAACAATTGGCAAATGAAGAGTCGAGGGAACAGTCTTTTGATTTGTCGTTTATATTGTTTCGACAAATTTATGAAGACTGCCTTCACTACCATTGGATTAATTATTATTTATTATAGTTTTTCAATTGGAATCACTTTCTATCAAAAATGGTTCATAAAAGTAATGATTATTTCAAATTAATTTATATTTATTTAATCAATATTTTGATAAAATGGACAGAAATTTCATTACCCGTTAAGTGTAGTCACGTGTCATATGGTCTTCAAATTGATTATCGCATCGATTCTTAGATTTCTCTATAAATCAATTACAGGTAAATATAATCCATATTTTTATTTAAAATTAATTTTATCTAAAATTCAATTAAAAAATGAAGGAATTCCTCGAATATCCCTTTCGTGGACCGAAAATGTCCGGAAGCTATCGCTTACCGGAATCGCCAGCGCTTTGGACATCGGTTTCTCGAATTGGAGTTTTGAGTTCATAACGATATCATTGTATACAATGACTAAATCTTCGTGTATTGTCTTTATTCTAATGTTTGCCATACTTTTCGATCTCGAAAAAAAGGTTTGTTTTCATTTGTTTTTGTCGTCAAATAATTATTCATTTTTCTGTTTTAGAGATTTTCATTGATAGCAGTCGTGGCTCTGATATCGAGCGGACTCTTTATGTTTACCTATCATTCCACTCAATTTCAAGTTCAGGGCTTTCTATTAGTGATGAGCGCCTCCTTATTAGGTATTCCTTTCATTATATCAAACAATTGAATGAATGAATCAATATTTGTCTCTCAGGAGGTCTTCGATGGACTCTCTCCCAACTGGTTATGCAAAGGAAAGAAGTCGGTCAGTACTTCATAAGCAATCCATTTATTTATCATTTTTCACAATATTTTGATTTTTACAAACAATTTCTATTATCTGTTGAGTCAATCAGTGAACCCCTTCCAGCGCTAATTACTTGAGTTGTGATATATTTTGAAAATTTTATGCAAAAAGTCGTAATACAAAAAAAATTTCCGATCCATTAATTTTTTATTGAAAACAATTTTTTGTTTCAAATCATTTCAATTATACCAAAGTGTAAACGAAAAAATTAGTGAATAGTGGAAAGTGTGTAGTGGGGGTCAGAGCGGAAATGTTTAGTCATTTATACGAAACATTGAAAACATTTATTTTGATCGAAATATAGGTCAGAATACAATTAATGAGGAAATTGTTGTTCAATTCAATGTCATTACAATCGTATTAATAATTGAATAACATTTGAAAATGTGAGACAAATTCCAATCATTTATTACATTCACCAATTAATTCAAGCAAAATATTAGCATTAATATTAGCTTGCTCAATTGCTGAATAAGCATTTTTTATTTACACTAATGAACTAAAGAATCAAACACTAATTCACAGATTTCAATCTGGAATATCTTGATTCATTGAATTTATTGGAATGACTATGTTAATTTTTATGTTAATTCGAATGAAAAACCATAATAAATTGATTAAGTCGTTGGTCTTATACAGTCAGGAAGGCATAAGATCACTCGAAAGGGACAGGCAAATTTTGTGATATTTTGTGATAATAGCCCTAAATGATAATAAGCGTCTACTTTAGCATTAGTTGATATTACAAGGGACTCCAATTTAGCAAGGAATATATGCCTAAAATGATATAAAGCGAGATGATCATGATCACTATATTAATCCTCACTGTATTTATTTTTCAATGATTTAGTCTTTTATGTCTTTAAATCATAAATTTGATTGTATTAAAGGTCTGAGTAATCCCTTGGATATGATGTATCACATCCAGCCCTGGATGATATTGGGTACGAACAAAATTAATCAAATGTTAAGCATTCGTTACTTTAAATATAATTTTGAAAATATAGGTTTGATTCCACTAACAGTTCTATTCGAAGTGATTCCCTTCTCTCAGAACAAAGTGACTATTAGTCAAATTCTGAGTAATTCTGAGCTTTTATGGAACACAATAAGTCTTATAATAATTGGTTCAGTTCTCGCATTTTTCATGGAATTCAGCGAATTCTTACTCTTGACGTTTACCTCAAGTCTTACCCTTTCTATCGCCGGAATATTCAAAGAAGTTTTCACATTATATTTGGCCGTCAATTATAACGGCGACCAAATGAGTCCTTTGAACTTTTTAGGACTCACTCTATGTCTCATCGGAATAGGACTTCACGTAACCATAAAAGCAATGGACACAACGGGTGAGCGAATCACTTATTTTAATACTTTTTCCGAAATAACTCAAAATATTGCTTATAATTAAGTAAAACACAATCCGAGCGAAAGAGACATCAAATCAGAAGCTATTGAATCGAAGAGACTATTGGAAGGTATAGACGAAGACGTCTTATTTGATTTGAATCCAATTGGGGCCAAAATTTCGTGATTTTCTGGATTAGACTTTTCTAGTCGACTGTTTTCAGCTCAGAATTTGTTCTTTTATTTGATTTTCAAAACAATTTATGTTTAAAATAAGTTTTGTTCGGTTTTGAAGATATTTTGGGAGTATTTATTAATTCATATAAAAGACCAAAAACTGAAACGAATGCCAACAAAATGCAAAACAATTCAATTGTGTTTTAGTGACAAAAGATTTTGTTTTTTTAAACAAATAATTATATTATGAAAAAAATTCTATTTTCAAACTAATGACAAACTATTTTGTTAACATTTATTGAGAGTTGTTTTACTGCCTTTTATTTGTTTTGCATATCATTTCTTCAATAAAAGACTTTTTTTTGTCAATAAAAGAATGAGATATGTTTTGATTCAATTGATCTGAAGTCAGTTGTTTGGGCGCAAAATCGGATGGCATTCCGCCCTTTACTGAACGCAATAAACCACTCCATTGAAGATGTTTTCTCTTGTATTAAGTCATCGCATAACTGTTACTAACGTTTGTACAGAATTGTGACAAAAAGTCTATAATTTTAATCTAATTTATATTTATTTGACTTTAAATTCATCGAATAACTAAATGTAAGTATTATTTGATATAAAATTTAAAATATCGATAAAAAGGCGAAGAATTTCATTTGAATTTGTGTTGCATTCGTCGATATTCTGCAAAATATTCTGTTTATTCCTATTTTGTGTCAACTCTAAAACCGATCGATAAGTTTTCCCAAACAATAATATTTTGATATTCTCTAATAAATGGAGCCCTAAATCTTTTTAATCTAATAATTTTTTTAAAGCAATTTATAAAATGTTTACTTTTTTGAAAATATTTTTTATTTGAAGATATAATGAAAATTATTTTGAGACAAAAAATAAACAAAAATTAAATAAATTATTTTTAGTCCTTCTGTTTAGACCTTGAATTATGTTTTAAACAATTCTCTAAAATAGTTTTTGAAAAACAAATTTCTCTCAAAATATTTCTGATTTATAGAATTTTGTTCACATATTTGTAATTTAAACCCTTATTATTGGTAATTACTAATTAGTAATTGATAATTGCTAATTTAAATTACTAATTACTTTTCAATTTATGAGCAATTTTTTCAAATATTTTGATGAATGAATTGACTCAATGAAAAAAAAATATTAGAATTTGTAAATGCAAATATTGAATATCTCTCAATGAAAATATTTCACACTTTTTTTGAAAGGTTTAGTGAAATTATATATGAGATAAGTTATCGACTTATAGAAAATTTCGAGACATTATGTGATTTATTTGTTAATTGAAATGTTTAAAGAATGCATATATTCTTCAATTGAATAAACCCAATAAAACATAAATATTATTGGAATATAATTGATTGAAGGCTAATCTAAAACATATCTAACTTTTAAAAAAATTATTCTCAATATTTGTTTATCAGTTGATTACCAAATGAATGTGATTTGAAGCACACCTTAACATCTGATTAAAATTTTTGAGCAAGATCACTTAATTTATTATATTTATGTGCTTCTATTGCAAATGTTTTAATGCATAAACTTATTAATAATGAGTTCTGTTATTTGATTCGAAGCTAAGGCCAGGAATTCATTACATTTTCTATCAGTCATTTGATTTTTCATTCATTTTAAATGAATCAAATCAAAAATGATCTTTCCACTCTTTCCAAAATATGCTTATGTTCAAGGCTAAATTATTTGAATTCAAAAAATAATGTGAAAATATCACCTTGATATTCGAATAGAATAAATATATTATGTTTAAAATGAATTCGAATTTTTAGTTCAACTTTAGGCCAATTTTTTTTTTATTATTCTCAATATTATTTACTTAAGAGAAAGTTATAAAATTATTTTCATCTTTAGGTCAATAAAGATTTGTTTTTATCAGAAAATTAGAGAAACAGTGAAACCATTACTAATCTTATCGCTTGAATACCATTTTATACGAAGTCTTCGATAATACTAAAGAAAACTTAAATGTCAACTAAAGGTTGCAGTGATTTAATTTTTTTTTATAAAGATTTATGTTTTTGAGTCAATTTTATTACAATCTTATTAACTGTAGATATGTGAAAGGTAAAATATCCATTTTTCAAACTTTTGGTTTTAATGAATTCACTGTCATATCGTTTCTTTGAATATATTGGAAACTTATTTGTTGAAGGATTTTAGTGTAAATCAATGATTGAGAAAATGTTTAAGTTATTAGTTTTTCGATCGAAAATATTTATACGAATAACAAAATTTTGTTAAATTAGTTTCAGTTGAGTTTGAGTCTAGTCGTGAACATCTCTTGAGAGCATTGAATTCCATTGTTTTAATTCATGTGAAGGTGTTTTGCATTTCGAACGATAATAATGAGATCTCTTGGAGTCGTTCAAAACATTTTGATTTATACAAAGTTTTAATATTTATCTTATTCTTAATTATAAGTTACTAATTAATAACCACTTTATTTAATAAATTGGTAAAATATTTATTAAGAAAATTGAATTAAAATTGAAATAAAACAATTTTGTTGAATTACTTGTTGAATTTGTTGAACTTTTTATAAATACATCGAAATTAAAATGAATTTCCAGAAATTATTTACTTTTTTGAACAGTTAAAAGTTTTATCAGGTTCAAATGCCAATCACAACAGTCTGTAATAATTTGATCAAGGTTTCATAGTTTTCTCAGTATCAGAATCTTCCGACGATTATTAAATAAAAGTATTTAATTTATATTCTTTACGCATAAAACTAATTAGGGTTAGATTTGAGTCAAAATCATTTGACTAAATATTAATCATTTAGTAATAAAATGAATGTTTAGTTTTGATTCAATTCTTATCGTTTGCGTCGTTTCTAATGAAGTTCTAATAAAAGTTGAAAACTTTTGGAATTGCAGTCAGAATGACAGCTCAGCTCAACTCAAATTTATAGCAATCAATGAAAAAACAGTTTAAAAACTCATAGACTAATCTATTACATCAATTACATTGATTTCTCGCATTCATAGTGAGTCTGAGTCTCAGCAGTTCAACAAAAAAAAGATATTCTCTTCAAAATATTATTCATAATAATTTTGTTTCCTAGAGTTCATTTTATCTTGTTTAGTCAAAGCCAAGAGAAATCAGTTAATTTCAAACAATTATTGGATTTCTTTCTTAATTTTAAACTAAATTTAAACCAAAATATTTCGAAAGTGAATGAAATTCATTAAATCAATGAAATGAGGTCTGACTGACTGGTTATTCCTTAAGTTATTTTTCAATTATTTTTCAATAATTTACCCGCAATTCAATGAAAACTATAAATATTTACGAACTTCTTAACACCTGCTTTGCTATAAGTTTCAGTCAATTGTTTAAAAATATTAATTCACTAAAAGCGTGAAAATTGTCGGGATTTCAGATATTTTAAAGTTTTGATAAAACTCTGAAACTTTTGACTTAACTTTTATTTAACGAAAATACACTGAAAGTGATGTTTAAGTGTAGAGTCGAATATTCGATTAAAAGAAAATCAAATATCAAAATGTTTTTCATAACTTCTTCGTATAGAATGGAATCTATCAACTCGTCTGCAAACTCGACGAGAGCTCAGTCAGCGCCGACACAACCGAATGCAGTGCCGACACCCCCCTCAACACCGGCGGCGAATGCGAACGCGACCCATACTTTCGAAGAAATCTTCAAAATATTCGCCAAATTCGGTGACCATAATCCGAAGAGTGTCGGGGATTGTATTACTTTGTCGAACAGCGATAAGTGGTTCAAACAGGCGAAGGTCATCGATGGCAAGAAGATAACTACTGTCGACACTGGCATATACTTCAAACAAATTGCCAAGTTTGTTTGATTGACAACAATATTTTTCACTTTATTAAGTAATATCTTTTTACAGAACAAAGAAAGCTCTGACTCTTCAGGAATACAATCAATTTTTAGAGAGTATTGCGAAAAACAAAAAAATTGATTTACAAGAAATCAAACAAAAGGTTCACAAAAATCATTTCATTTCTTAAACTCATTTTTATTTAAATTTTTTCGATAATTAAATAGTTGTCGAGCAGTGGTCCGCCCTCTACCACAAAAACTACGGTAAAATACTTTACTCTCAAAACTTTTGATTATTTTAAAACTTTTTGATATTCTTAAGACTGCCGTCACTTCGGGTGCTGTCGGAAGACTAACAGATCACACGAAATACACCGGTTCTCACAAACAGAGATTTGACGAAACTGGGAAAGGGAGGGGTAAAGCGGGTCGAGAAGACGTTGCCAACAAATCTGGATATGTCACTGGTTTTAAAGAAGAGACTTCTCCCAAAAATAATTGATTTTCATTTAATTGCCATTTGATTGTCATTCCATTCATTGAAATTCACTAAATATTTCATTTATGTAATGAATTTCATATCATTTATCGCAATATTTACTCAAATTTCGACTAAAAATTATTCAGAATTTGTTAATATTTTAGAGATTAATGTTTAAAATTTAACTAAAGATCAAAATATTGTCCGAATTTGGACTCATTTATATTCAACACATTATAAGTGTTGGTCACAAAACTTAACTGTAATTGTCGTTCGCTTTACAAATATGTTAATTATTTGAATATTTACCTAAAAATATAAAAACCAATTAAAGCTTAAGAGTCTTCCCAACAGAATCTGATTTTCTGTTTAATTATCTTTGAGTTTAATCGATAGCCAAACAATATTTGAGTCAAATGTGTTTCCAATGTATCAAAAAGACTGAAGTTTTTTCAAAATTGTGTCAATTGATCAAAAAGTGATCACTTAATCACTTATTCAACTTATAATTTGTATAAATCATCAAAAGTTTACAAAACACTCAATTTGAGAGCTTTTCCTTAATTTCTTTGATTAAATTAAAAGACATTAATATAGAAAATGTTTTAATAGTTTATTGTTATCGAAAATAATGTGAATTCTGCAAAAATTTTATATAAAATATAATACATTTGTTTTGTAATTAAGTATTTAATCGATTATTTAATAAATAAAAATATGTGCGGAAAGTATTTATTCAAAGAATAAAAACAATTATTCAATTCATAAATAATTATAAAAATTGAGTCAATTTCTGATTTAAAAATCATTTGTTTTCAATAAATAAATTCCAAAAGACTATCACTCAAGAGATCCGTCCGTTTGAACAGAAGAGTTGACTGTTGTTTGTGTCCCGACTGTCGTTGTTTGGGAAATGTACTCATATTGTAAGTCAGTCTGTATTTCATCGGATGAAAGACTGGATAATATGTCCTCTTCTGTGGTATTAGTGGAGGCGTCGACAGTAGATCGCATTTGAGAGTCATCTCTATAACTATATTCTGAGTGACAATCGGAAGGCAAAAGTATGGCACTGGCAGTCGTCACCGTTTCCTCAGAGAAGGCTCCCGAGAACTCACAGGTCATGAGTCCCTGGATGTGTTCAGTACTGCCGTATTGGAGATCATTCTCAGAACTATTAACCAAAAGTGAATTAATGTCTTCAGCCATATCTTGAATCACATTCGAAGCCCTTTCCATATCTTCGTCTAAAATAGAAGCGATTGAGTCTTCGGTGGCACTCAAGTCACTCAACATATGTTCGCAGTCCTGACAGTCATTGCCTTTAAAACGAAATAAAATAAAAAATAAATTCCAAACAAAACTATTAAACAAAATCTATATCTATAGCCAAACAAACAATTTTCGTACTCTTTTAGTAATTATAACGAAATTAAATCAATTATTTTATTTTCAATTCAAAAAACATTACAATAAAAGGAATACATTTATCTAAAAACTATTCAGAGCTTTATTCAAGTGCTGAGTAATAGAAAAAGATTTTAGAAAATGACTAAACATTAAAAGTTGTGAAAAATTCAACAAATATTCTAAAAAGTGTCTCATTTTGTGATCCAATAGGAAGTGATATAATTTGAAGTAATATTTGTACGAAAATTATAGACAAATGGCTATAAATTCAGATAAACTGCTGTAATATTGTTATGACTTAAACTACAATACCCTCAGTATCACAATCTGTATCACTCATTGCACGTACGACTGAGTCCCGCATACTTCTGGTAACAGTCCTTTGCGTCGATTCAATAATCGTTTTCTTAGTTTTGTTTGTTTTCCGATTTTTGTCAAAACTTTCCTCAATTTTAATTTCGGACGAATTTTTACGTTTATTAACATTTTGTTTATTCTTCCGATTATTGGCAGTATTTTTAGGGATTGTCTTATTTTTATCCTTTTTTTTGTTGTGTTCTCTCTTAAGCTTCGCTGCGATGTCTCTAATCTTTTTTAAGTGTTCGAGAGATCGCGTCAGACGTGTGTTGTTTATACTCGAAGACGACGACAAAGAATTCGGTAAAGACTCTGAAGACGAAGAACTGCTTGAAGTCGAGGAATGGAGACTTTGATTAGAGGGACAGCGACGCAAACGTTTGTGCTTTTTCTCGATTGCAATCATTTTCTCTCTAAGGAGTCGTTCCCTTTCCAACTCTTTCTCATCTTTTTGTGGCGAAAGTGGTCGCGAACTCCTCGTAAGTCTTCGCGAATCTGAACTCAAATTTGTTTTCGATTTATTCATCGATTTATTTGTTCCTTTGGAACGATTTGAAGTATTTCTCAGCTCTTCTGATATGACTTTTGATATCTTCTTATTTTTATTGTCTTTCGAAATGTTTTTCAAATTTTTTGCTTTAATTTCTTGAGAACTATTGTCTTCACTCTTAATGTTCTTCTTCTCAAAATCGCTCTCAAATTCACTGTCGAAGTAATAATCAATGAGTGGTACAACAGGTCTGGCTTTCCTTTTCTTAGGCCTTATTCCGATATGACTAGAGTTGAAACTACTCTTCTTTGAGTTTTTCTTTTGAATTAATGAACTTTTTGTCGTTTTCTGGACATCGGAATCACTATTATTATGGCAAACGATAATCGATTTATTTGAGCGCAATATCCTCTCTGAACGACCGGAACTGCTATTCTTTGTGAATGATTTTTCTTTGGACTCAAATTCTCTGCCATTCTTTGAATGATTTCTTGATTGTTGTCGCGTCTGAATACCAATCGTTTCCGACTTTTTCTTGTCTTTAAAATTATTTACTTTAATATCTTTGGAATCAATTTTTTTATTGGAGTTAAGAGTTTTGGACGGAATTGAAGTCTTTTTGTCAATCCTTTGCTGTTTATACTTCTCTTTCAATGAATCAAAACTTTTTAGTTTCGATGAATTGTTTTTCAAATTCTGTAGACTTTGTCTAACATTTGTCTTGAGATCTGTTCCAATATTTTTGACACCATTTTCATGATTTGAAGATTGAATTCGTTTTGTGTTTTGAATTTTGTTTTCATTTCTTTGATTTTCAGACTTTTTACGATTAGAGACCTGAAGACTGGCTCTACTGCTGAGTGAAGTAGCCTTAGAGACCGTACTCGAAGAGCTGCCCCTCCGGTCAACGCTGGCTCTGAGCCGACACGTCGTGTACTTATCATTGGCTTCCGATTCATCATTAGATATGTTTTCGGAATCGTTTGGAAACTGTTTCTTCTCTTCGACTCCTTTTTGTTCGCTTTCGATGCGAATGAAGTCCAGATTCGGCGGTAAAATAGATGACCGACGAAGACATAAAAATGTTAAGAAATCTTCAGTTTTAGGCTTTAGATTGGGAAAGAGGTCGACAACATTAGTAGAGGCGACGAAACCAGTTTTGATTGGCGTCGAAATCGGACTATTGGTCGTAAAACCCGAACTCTGAGCGAACTTTCTTTGAGCGGAAACTCTGGCCCTTCGATGGGCCGCAAGTGACAGAAGACTACAATTATTGTCCGCAACTAATGATTGACTTTCTTTGCATACATTTGATTGCGAACTGTTCTTAGGGTTGACTTTAGGAAAGACATCACTTTTATTGTTCTTCTTCTCAGTGTTGGACTCATTTTTACCGTTTTGTTCAAAAACTGATGAAGACTTGGGAACAGTTTTCTTCACGTCTTGAAGAGACGCCAATAACGCTCTCTTAAGGTCTTTGTCTTCATTCGTGATCTCATAAGACACGTATGTCTTCACAACAAAATATTTTAATTAAATTTATGCAAAAAATTGAATAAAATTTATTTGAAATCAATTATCAAAATGGGTTACCCTTTGAGTGGCTCTTCTTTTGGGTCTTTTATTGGCATTATCTTCATTGGTCTCATTGTCAGGCATTTCAATTGATTAACAAATTATCAAAATTATTGACTCATTCAAGACATCACTCAATCATTTATTGGTATTTATTTTGAAAATATTGTCAATTAGTAAACAAATGAATGTTTTAATCATTTTTGTGAGAAATTAGTGTTAATTAAAGGTAAGGAAAGTCACGCTTTGATCGTCACTCGACTCAACGGCAATAAAACATTGCAAACAATAGACATACAAAAGACTAGAGACTAGACTTCAGCTCAGACTAGGGCTCGCTTTTCGGTCTCTACTCTAATAAAGTGAAGCACTGATGCACTCAACTGTTGGCCCAACAGTTGGACACAAATGCTATTCAGTGAACACAACCCCAAAGGCATTAGACTCGCGGCTAAACTCTTTCCGTTTACTCAACAGTTAAGTCAATTAAAGTTTAAAAATCTTTTGAATTATCAATTCGTTGGAAATGTTTATTCATTCAAATCATAATTTATTCATTGATAATGTTAATGATAAATGTTATCTAGATACAATCGATATTAACTTTACTTATAATAAATTAAGGTTACTCATCAAAATATAAGCAAGTTAAGATAAGTTTTATCAGCTTTGATGAAAAGCTCTAAATACACTCATATTCATTTATAATCCATTCGGTTAATATCAATTTAGGCTTATTATCCATGCAAACTGAAAGTCCCGATTGTCTCTATTAGTACTATTAATACTGTGGATATTATCCATTTCGGGTATTATCCTTCTAAAAGGCCGGTCCCTTCGCGTGGAAATTAAGCGGATGTGAGTGTATTTACTTAAAGTGAAATGAGTTTAAAGTCAATTAGATTTCCAAAACTGATAGAAAACGAGAGAAGAATAGAAGCGATTCAGTGAAACGAAAAGATACAAAACAACC
This sequence comes from Tectocepheus velatus, assembly GCA_034700625.1. Taxonomy (NCBI): domain Eukaryota; kingdom Metazoa; phylum Arthropoda; class Arachnida; order Sarcoptiformes; family Tectocepheidae; genus Tectocepheus; species Tectocepheus velatus. The sequence goes on from JAQIXV010000097.1 coordinate 12,795, forward strand.
GAAGAATTGGTTATTTTAATTGTCTGTAATTTGTCTGAAATATCATAAACTTCTTGAACCCAAAGACTTAAGTTTGAAAGAACTGAAACAATGAATATTTGATTCATTACAACAAATTTTCTTCGCTGTTGTCTAATTAGAAACGACTGTAAACTTATTTGAATAATTAGAGTCAATCCGTCCAATACTTGATAGATGTTTGAAACTTGCAATGAATTTGAGTTAATCATAATTTGTGTCAAACCGAAGACATAAGCGGCCAAAAGGGTTATATAGACAACGAAATGGTAGTCCAAGAAATTCATTTTGTATTTATAGTTAAGATATTTCTTCTTTCGTCTTATAATCAACAATCCAATGACCAAAACCAGTCCGAAAAATGTCTGGAATATAATTTTGAAATTATTATTCAAATTGAAATTTTCCATAAATTTGGTCAAGTTAACTTATATTTAATATTGGTAATATAATTTTACAATACCTCAACTATAATATGTGTTATTCTGAAGATTTCTTTATCTTCGAGTAAAATAACGCAAATAGAGACCAAAAATAGAGTGAATCCAATTAAAAATCCTTTCATTGCAGAAGATTTTGTTGAGAGGAAAGCCGTTTTGAGTGCCTCCTCATCGAAAAGCTTAGCCCTAATGAAACTGATTTTCGACACATTGTTTGTAAACCAAATCGTTATCAAAACAAAAATTGACAAAAGTTTATAGTTTTGTATAATAGTTGTCATCAGATTTGAGACAATTCGCGGTAATAATGAGTCTCGAAGTCTATCATCAGTTCCAAATGAATCACATTCTTCTGAGTCAATGAATGAACAAATATCAGGTCGGGGGTAAAAACTGAAGAGCCATAAAGATATTTGTGTTGAGAGGAGGTGTGATATCACAACATTCCTTAGCCCTAAATGTCTGTCTTGAATGACCTGATATCAAAATAAAGATTTAATAGCGTTTCTGCAAAGCAATGAAATGGACAAATGGAAAGAGGGAATCGAGAGGCAAACCAATAAGGAAATGGATAACTGTTTAACGTGGCTATCGATTCACCCTATTGTCTGATCTTCCATTGAGTGTCGATGAAACAGCAAGGTGAAGAAAAGATAATCAGTGAGACATATGGACAGACAGTGAGTTTAGACTCTTTAGACACTGTACAGTATAAGGCTTAGAGTATAAGGCAATGGAAACTTTGGAAGAAAGGTTGAGCCCTTTTGGGACCCTAACCCCTGGCCTCCGCTTCGCAAACTGTCGTTATGATAATTGCCCTTGGTTCTTACCTGAGTTAGCATATAATTAATGAGAAGAAGCGTGAAGACAAACTCAAGGACAGGCATTAAAACCAATTCTGTGTTGAAGCACTCTAAAATCTCTAACACAAGATGAACAAGATTGATTATTCCAAGTGCAGAAGCGCCCAATAGAATCGATAACTGTTCTGTTTTTTTGAGAATAAAATTAATATTCAATAGTTTTTCAATAATTTTTTTTTATTGTCTGACCGCTTCTGATCTGCTTTAATCCAATTTCGTCGAAATAAACGCAAAAATATCGCAATAATAGCATAAAAACAATCGACAAAATCAAAAGATATGTCAAATATATTGTAATAAGCATTTGATATGACATCAAATTCTTGATGTTTGTGTCAAAACCTTTGAAAAATGTTTTTAATGGTTAATCTGATTAACAACAAAATTATAGGAAAATATAAATACCTTCATATCCTAAGAGACAAATTGTGATCGAAATGTGAAATATTAGATGAATTTGAGAGACGAAAATACAGCGAGAATTGTGAGAATCGCGAATAACATCCGTTTGTTTCTCTTTTATTTCTTTTAATTTTTTGCAAAAAGTTTCACTCCTTTTGAAGTTATCCTCAAAAAGTTTCAAATGGTTTTCAGATGAGACCAAATCTGGAGAATTAAGTTTTGTGTCGTCCAATGACTTCTTTTCTCTCTGATCAGAATCATTTGGTTTCGGCTTTTTCAGAGTTGAGGTGGGGGTCGGGTTTGGCGTCAAACGATAGATAGAAGAGTTGTCTTCGAAATGAGGTGAAAGTGTGACACTAGATGTCCATCGATTTGTCGCCAATTCTTCTTTTGTACTCATATTTGCTTTGGGAGAGGGGGTCATAGATTTAGATTCTCTCTGAGACGGAGTCATCTCTGGACCTGGAATTTTGACAATTGTAGAGCGCCGGACATCAGATGAGGACATTTTCTCAATTCATTTGACGTTTTTGAGAGAAACCTTTCTCTTGTGAACAAAACTTATAATTTCCTCTTTTCAACGATTCTTTCAAATGAAAACAAATTTTGAAAGCATTTGAGATATATTCGGTTCAATGCTTTTCGAGGTTCATAGACTTTAAGTCATATCTAAGACCTGCGCTCATAAACTACCGACAAATCAAACATTTTTCAGTGAAAATTCAATTGATTTAAAAAATCTTCGGTATATTTCATTTTTAATATTTGTTTGTTTAATAATAGATTATATGTTTTCTATATTAGACAGAAGATGAAAATGACTGTCCTTTTGGTATTGATTGGCCGTCGATTCCGTAATTTTGAGCGAATCTTAGTTTGATTTAAGGAGTGATATACCGGAAACTTAAACATTTTTGTGGAGTCATATGAAAGAACTCGTTTTAAGTTCAATATTCTTCAGCAGATGATTCATATCAATCATATGTCAATAAAATTTGGTTTCGAGGCATTCATTAATAGTATTTTAAATTATTGTTATATTCAAAACTTTTAAGCATATAATGGACTAAAGTTTTTGGAATCAATTAAATTGAGTGAACTTTTGCTGTCAATCATTACTCATTATTTCCGAACGATTTGCCTTCAAATGACATTTTAATCTTCAAAAATACTTTTTCGATCGAAACTATATCTTTATGGAAGTGATTCTTACGCAACAGTTTATTATCAAAACAAAAGTTCAGGTTATTTCAAAAATTCATCATGATATTTTTTGAGATGATGACCAAAGGTTATATCAGTTCAATTAAATCTTGTTTTTTAAACAAATTTATCAATTAATTTGATTTTATTTTAAACAATAAAATTAATATTTTTATATCTCTTTAGAACTTTTTTTAATGTAAATAAATATTAAAACAAAAGTCAAAAAATTAATAAAATGAAGAAATGACTTAAAATATTGTCAGTCGACTAGAATTCGATAATAAAATTCGATAAAAATATTTAATAATTAATTTCCAATAATATTAAGAAAAATATGAATTTTTATCTCAAAGTAAATCTCAATGAATATAAGGTTTTGAAAGTTTTTTGTATGGATTCCGATAGAGAATGGTTTGGCCGAAAATCAACAAATCGATGGTCACTTGTAAGAGCCCACAGATCCAAAACTGGAGGGGCGCCGAACGGACCAAAAAATAAATTGTCTTAAATATATCACCGAATGTCCACAAAATAACCATTAGTTTACTGAAAAGTTTTAAAAATTAATTTAATTAAGATTTGAGATGCGATCCAAACCTCATTCCAAGAGTAGATTTATTTTCATAGTTTTTGATGAGTTGTGGAGCGCCTAAAAGGGCTTCAATCAAAACAGACAGAAATCCAATGGACTCAACAAAGAGAGGAATGTCCAGAAAGAGATACATCACAGCACCGGTAAATACTGTGAATACTGCCATAAATTCGATATAACTAATGAAGTCCGTCCACTCCCAGAAGTAACGCCAATCCATATCTAATGTTTAATTACAGAGTATTTAAAAAACATTTTATCAAAAGTTTTGAACTAAAAGTTAATTCTTGAGTTTTGAGATACAGAAAATCAATACATTTATTAATTGAGGAAAACCTACCAAAAAATGTTTTTTGAGGTAAATCACAATTAATTCCATCAGAACTACCCTCTGTTTGAGATAAGAGTGTTTTAAGTGAAGGCAAAGGAATAGAATTTTGAGTTTTAGTTGAAATTCTTATTATGTAAAGAAATGATTACTTAAGTCAAAGTCAATGTAATAAATAGAACCAGAATTAAGTCTAATGTAATTCATGTAATTCATGCAATTTTTCTCTTTAATTAAGTCAAAGTCATAATCAATTGGATGAGAACCCAATCCTTCTGTTGAAGAAAATTTTGATTCATTTTTTTTCTAATGAATAGAAAAATTCAGACAAAAGTTATTTTAAATACCGATAAAGAATTTGCTTTTATTCGGAACCAATGAATTCCTATTCTTTACTCTAACGCAGAGCTCTATCATTGAAACCATCGCCGCATTCATTACCACTGATTGGATCAGAAGTGGAGTCTCGAACTGATGGCCAAACCTATTGATCAAATCAATACAATATATACACAATTAAGTCAAACATAAGTTAATACCAAAACATAATTCTAAGTGTATTTGCGATGAGAAGAGTTAAACAGACATAAGTCGAGAATCCGTCCGCGTTTTGGGTATTTTTTATTTGTCTGTATTGAGGAATGTATGGCAAAACTCCTCCAAATATAATACCTTTCCATTCAATATAAACATTAAAGAGTTGTTAAAAATGAATCATATGTTTGTAAATACCAATCGATGCCATATATGAAGCCATTTGTTTGACAGACAACTGATCCCATTCCTGATTGAAGTTCATTTCAGACAATTATAGTTCAAATTAAATACTTGTTTTAAAAAAATATTAAATGCAATTAAATCTCATAATTTGGTTGATATCATCACTTATTGACAATCGACGAGTATTTTAAAATCAATTAAAATCTCATTAAATCAATATTTCCTTAAAATAAAAAAACATTAAAATTAAGGATTTTTGAGTATAAGTCAAACGATTGACTTATTTTTAAAAGATTTTAAGTAAGAAAGTGTCGAATCAGTCATTAAATCATGTGTTTTGTCGACACTCTTGATAAACAAAAAATGAATGTTTGGTTACTGTAACCATAGTTACCGCTCGTATCACAGAATATATAGGCTCAAATTGAGTAAAGTCAATTCCAATTTTTCCCTATCAATAATAATAGGAATTGATATTAGTTAGCCATCAATAGGAATAAATTATTGAGACTTTTAATTCAAGTTTTCTAAGTTTTAAAAACTTTTAATGACTTTTAAATAGTTTTGTCAATTTATTTATAGTGAATATTATGTCATTCTATCAAAGAATAGATTATACCTCGAGTAGAGTCATTCATCGGATGAATAATGAAAATTGATTTGCCATACATTTAAAGAGAAATTATTTATGATTTCAATTCTTTAAAACAAAGAAAATAAGCCAAAAAAACATTGAAATTCATATAATTTTGAGAAAAATGATAGAAAAATATTATTCAATAGATATAAAATAAAAGCAATTAAATAAATGATTAAACAATTTATTCGATTAATTAAAAGCGAATACAATGTTTCGGTGCCTTAATTACAATTTGAATGCTTAGAGCCATTGAAAGGCACCCAAAAAGCCAATAAAGCCGTTGACGACTAGTAGTTATTATAACAAATAGAGAAAACAATTCCCAAAATATATAATATTATATATAATTAATGAAAAATCAAAGTAAAGTTAAAATTCACTGAAAAAGGAATATATATTGAAATCAAATGTCCGGACATTTGATCGAAAGAATGATTGAAGAAATTGTGTCAAAAAAGGCACAAAAGACAATACAAATCATTTACTAATAATTAGAATAACATTGCATTTGATTAATCAGTGCTAACAAAAGGCACTACAGTAACAAACAATGGATTAATTTTTTAATTACAATAATAAAAATCATTTGATTGGAATGCAATGCAACCCATATTTCCTAATTGTGTAGAAAATAATACATAAAATATTGGAATAAATTTGTGTCTAATAATCAAAGTTTATAATAATTAATGTATTTATAACATAAACATAACTTCGACTCTATTTTCAATTAACTAAATATCATTTTTAAAAAGATTTAGTGCTTTATTTCAATTGATATGAATGATAATCGAATGCATTATTATTGGTCTCCAAATGTTTCAAAACTCATAACAAGTTATAAACATTATAATGAGAATCGAGTGCATAGTTTTGTGAATTCCTATATTTTGTTCAAAATATAAATTATATAACTATTGAGTGCTTCGTATAAATGATTATTAAATTATTATTAACAGGACTTCACAAGATTTGCATCAGTTCTAAGTTGAGGACAATTTTTAATTAAATAAGTGTTTGTTTGAGTCAAATATCGTAACTAAAATCTAAGCCAAGTCTTTGACCCCTAATATTCTTGCGGCGGAATCGGCTCCAGAATCGAGTAAATCATCCAAAATCTTGGAGTCCTGAAGACCTAAAAGATTCTGAATGAGATCACTTCCCTCTCCGTTGTCAGCGTCAGAGAAATCTGTGTTTTGTGTAAATTTTTGCGACTCTTTGACACTTTCGTTGGGAATCAGATAAAGCAATGAATTACAGCTTCCCTTAGATTTCACTTTATTTGTCGTTAAACCTGAATATAAAATGCAATTCATTTAAAAATAAATTAATCGAAAGATCAAAAGATCGAAAGATTACTCACTCTCTGGTTCTGGTAGAAGAGATGCTGAAGAAATGGATGGAATGGTTGACTGTTTTGATTTGGGTTTCGCTCGGGTGGGTAATGCACTCTCCGGATGGTTAGTCCTGTGATGTCTCAATAAACTGTTTTTCAGTGAAAATCTTTTCGGACATAAAGTGCAACGAAATGGACGTTCACCCAAATGGACGCGCATATGGCGGCGCAGATTTTCGAATAGCGTAAAGTGTCGAGGACAAAATACACAATAGATCTGAGTTCAAAAATATCATTAAATATAGAGATCATTAAACACAGAATCACTCACTTTTTCCGGTCCGTAAGCGTCGTATTCTTCGTTATGATTGTCTAACATGAGTCTGGTCTGAGTGGTCGGCACTTTATCGACAGCACCTTTTGATTGTAGTGTTTCGTATTCGTTGGAATGGCAGGACTGGATATGTTTGAGGCACTTTAGTCTACCGTTAAACGATTCTTCGCATATATAACATTTGAAATTCAGGCGATCTTCTGATTCTTCGTCTTCTAGAGTAATGTCATTCATTTCTTCTTCGGTCTTATCTTCTCTTTTATTCTTCAAACCGTTGGTATGTTTTCCTATTTTAGTCCAATGACGCAAATAGTAATGCTTTTTAAGATTCCCAGGAGTTGTGAACGTACTGTTGGGACAGTCTTTGCATTTGTAAGGCTTACTGTCCTGAGTGGAGGTTTGTTCGACAACCAGTCGTTTTTCCCTTCCGTTATGTTTTCTAATCAGATGTCTCTCGCAATTGGATTTTGTGGTGAAAAGAATCGGACATTTGGGACACTATTCGTAAAAATTATATTCACTTAAAAATATAATTCAAAAGAGAAGATATTTTATACAAACCTTATAAGGCTTGAGGCCGGTGTGCGTTAGAATATGTCTCCTGAGAGAACTAGTCCAGGGAAACTTTCTCGCACAGTAAGGACAGGACACACTGTTGGGAGAGTCAGTATAGGCACTTCGTTTCTTAGTCACAGGACCGGAATCCTTGCCATTCGACTCTTTAGCTCTTTTTCTGTTAAAACTTTTGTCACATTTATTATCGATTGGACGGAATGTTTCGATATTTGTTTCTATCTTTGAATTACTACTTCCGGAATGACATCCATTAGAGTCAATGTCTTCGTTCTGTTTATTAAAGTATTGCTTTAAAGTGTTTGAAGAGGTGGCCGAGTGGTCGATCAGTGACGAGACACTCGCCAAGTCTCCAATATTGTCAGCGCTCTCCTCAACAGACTTTGTCCTTAAGTTAGTTACAGACGATTCCATTGGGGAAGAGGGCCGGGAGGTATTGGTAGTGCCGGTAGAACCATGTGCTTTGCTATTGAGTACAACTCTGAGGGCAGCCCTCGTTTTACTGGAAAGGCCTGCGTTTGTAGATTTGGACAAAAGAGACAAATTTGAAGGATTGGAAACATTAGAATTGCTTGGATTCTGCGATCCATTAGTCGGTGCCCCGCGATTGCGAGGAGGACGCGCGAACTCCGGGTGCTTTCGTTTGATGTGTCGCTCCATATTTGACTTCAGAGTAAATCCGGCCGAACAGTAAACACACGTAAAACTCCTCTCATTTCTGGGCATAAGACGATTCTTCGATATTCGAAAAGTGGTTTTGTAAATGTCATCGATTGAGGAACTGGCGTTCGGGGACAGCATAGAGACGGCTGGAGAAGAATGCGCTGGGAGTGGAGGAGTCAATGAAATGCTCGGATGAAAGATTGTGGGCTGAAGACCTCCTCCCAAAAGACTGTTTTGTGGGAATATGTTTGTGGCAGTCATTGATCGCAACGCCAATAGACTGGAGGCCGCCGTTCGGACCGCTTCGTTCACTTGCTTTATGTCATCCGAACCTTTTTCTCTGGCAATTGGAGAGGGTTTACAACTCAAGTCCAACGCATGAACCGCCAAATCTAATGGTTGTTCTTCATGTGAATGATTGGCCAAATTGAGGGGTTGGTCATCAAAAATACTGCATTCGGTGTCGTCGTCCGTATCATCAATTCCTTCATTATTTGAATCTTTGGCCAAATTCATGGGTTTTTCGTTATTAACGGAAATATTTTTCGCGATTTGACACAAAGCGGCTAAACTTGAATTCTGTGCCGAAATTGTTGACATACCACTGAAAGAGCCATTCATTGAATTATCGTTTGAAACAATAATCGAGTCTTTGGTTGAGTCGTGATATATAGACTCTGACTCCGAGTGATCGCTACTGAGGCCGACGGCATTGGCCAACACTACGGACGACAACTTGTCTTTCATGTCGGGGTGTTGTTTGACTACGTGTCGAATGCAATTGTTTTTAGTACTGAACCCAAGTTTACAAACCGTACAGCAAAACGGCTTTCGACTGCAACTGTTGTGAAGAGATCTCAAGTGATGTCTTAATACGCGATTGAATTTGAAGTCGACGTTACAATACTTGCAAACCGTATCAAAACCTCCCGGAAAGCTATCACTGGCCGGAGATAGCGATAGATTGGCGTCAGTTTTGGCCAAATTTTGTTGAGTCAGGGAACTGGTGGTCGACATATTGGGGTTGTATTGCATAGCACTCCGGATCTCATGCTTTTGAAGCTTTTTGTGGCGTTTCTTCACATGTCGTTCGCAATTGGCTTTTGTGGTGAACGCATACTTACAGATCGCGCACTGGAAGGGACGCTCACCGTTATGTGTCCTGAGATGCCTAACCAAAGTGCTTTTGTCCAAACTTGTATATGAACACAAATGACAAGCATAAGAGTGGCCGCCCTGAGTGTGGCCCCGATTGTGACGTTTGAGTGCATTCTGACTCTTGAACTTAAGCGAACATTTGTTGCATTTGAAAGTAGGGGTCGTTTCCTCTTCTGTAACGATTGAAAGCGACTTATCGTTGCCGTCAGTCAACAAATCGTTAAGTTTTTCATCATTTTCTGCTTTCGAACCATTAATGGAAGGGGTGTTTGGACTGGCATTTGCTGAGTCAGCCGCCACTGGAGAGTCAGGTTGTGCTCCACTGACTCCTAAATGGACGGGTGATGCGGGCGATGCCGCCTGAGGTGATGATCGTATGCTTGACATCAGAGGTCCCGCAGAACTGGTCACTGATATAATCGATTGAATGTCTGCCAAATCGTGTTTATTTGATTCCGTTTCGTTCCCATTAGATATGACTTTGGGCTGGAATGTCGTCGAACGCAGAGGAATGGGTTGAGCGTTGATGTAATACGAATTGTTCTCAAAGGGATCTTCACTTCGAGTAAACTTATAATTGGATTGAATTGAATTTATTTGTGAGCCTTTGTTCTGGAGATCGAGAAGTGCCAGAAAGTCTTCTTTGTCTGAATGGGGGACATCACCATAAGAGGACTTCGTCAAGTCATTGGCAGTCATTAAGTCGTGTGCTTTTGGTATCGTTGTGCCCATCATTGGCATCGGATTATCGAAGCGGTGTTTGATTTGATGCGACAAATAGAGAGATGGCGTCGCGAAATCGTGTCGACATAACTGACAATAAGTCTGTCCCTCATGTGTCGGCTTATGCAGATTGAGAGCACTTCCACAGGGAAAGGCTCGCTTGCATTTGTCGCACTCGAACTGATGGTAAGGAGAACTCGATGTCCGCATATTGTGTTCGCAAAACGATTTGGCGATTAATGAGAACTTACGAGAACTGAAATCCGTGAAACTGAGATCATAGAAACCAACGGCCGGTGCGCTCGAAAAGTTCATACGATTTACCATCTGATTGCTACCGTCGGATGAGGTACCGGTGCAGCGGTGCTGTGTATAAGTCGCGTAGTTATTGACAATCATTCCACAGTCGAGACAACAAATCGATTCGTTTGGATGGACTTCACTCATATGGGAGTGAAGAACAGACTTCGAGACCATTGACTTCTTGCAGAGCGGACAACAAACATCTGTACTCTCTATCGATTCGCTCTTTCGGTTCAAGATTTTTGGACTCACTTCGGAATCTCTTATTTTATGCAATGACTTCGATGTCTCTTCTTTGTTGTCTTCTTCACTGACTTTCCTTTTCTTTGATTTAATCAATTTATTTGAATGATTCGAGTGATGAGAGTCGGTGTCATTCGTGTCGTTGTTATTGTTGTTATCCATGCCATGAGTCCTCATATGTCTGTGCATATTGCCATTTGTCGTGAAAGCCATACTACAAATGCGACACTTGAATGGCCTAAAATTTGCCATCAAATCAATTGATATATACGTCTCGATTACGGGCTGATATCAAAGGGCTTACCTCTCGCCGGAATGTATTAACATATGTCTGTCCAGACTTGACGCAGAACTAAGGGTTTTGCCGCACAATCGACACGTATGAGAATGGTCTGAGGGGTTGTGCTGTCGAATGTGTATTGTGAAAGTGTGTTGTGAGTCCAGTTTGAGATCACATACGGGACACTTGTACTCATCGGTTCGGACAAAACTTTCTTCCTATAAATCGATTCAGAAATTCGAGAAAAAGTCATTAAAACAAACTTTAATTTATATCTTCGAACAAATCTTCAAATAAACTCTTGAGAATTGACGGTATTTTGAAAAGAGTTTTATTTCATTGATAAGAGAGAAGATGGGGAGAGGGAGAGGGAGAGAGAGGGAGAGAGAGATCAGTTATTTCGTTAATACCTTAACTTTTTTCTCAGTCATCGCTTTAAGGGTCGTATTTTCGTTGGAAGAGAAGTCATCCTTTAATTTGCTTTCGTTGTTAACTATATTTTTATTACTTTTATTTTGAACTCTTTTATGGTTAGTCTGAGAATCTGATTGTGAGCCGTTGTCATCATTAGAGGAGTGATGTTGACTGTGCTGTTGATTGTGCTGTTGGTCTTCTTTTCGCTGAATATTTTCTAAAATCGTTTCATTATTATTGTAATCATCACTCGTTGTGTTATCAGAAGAAGAGATTTCATCCTCTGATTTGCGTTTTGTGTGATTATCATCATTAGTAAGTGAAGCAGTAGTGGTGATGTGATCAGTGGTTGTCCCACATAGTTGTTGGTCCCGTTGAATATCACAGTCGTTTCGTTGCATTTCGTCTCCTTCTAAATGTGTCTCACATTTGTTTAATGCAAACGACTCTTTATTTTCAGTCGTTTTACTTGTCTTTCTGTTGCGTACGGACTCAGTGTTAGTGGTGTTTGAGTTGTCGTTTTTGTCGCTCATTGAACCTAAAGTTTAAATGTTTTATTGAAAGAGATATGAAAAAATTGAGATCAACTGAGAAAAAGATTCAAAAGCCTAAACTCATAGACAAAGTTGAGAATGAGATCAGCACTCAATGATGCGTAACCTATAAAATAGCTTAGCATTGCTTTGCACAAACCCACACCAACTCTACCTCACATCAATACAAAGCCAGTGTTCATACCATATCATCGATGAGCCAATACTTGATTAGCATTACCGGTAATAATGGATGAAAATGAATCGTCTTATGCTCTAATTCAAGCCATTATTTACTCAATGAGTTTGGATCAGTTGGCACTGCCATCATTGGCGTCACACCGATAATCAACATCACTGTATAACTCATCGATGTTTCTCAATAAACTTGTTATCATTATTGTCAGACCATTAAATTGTGTGCATCACAACCATCACAACCATCGCAAACATTATTATTATTTTTTGCATTTTTTATATCACTTCACAAAAGAAACAGTGAATCGAATTATTCTATGAATTGATTTCACTGTTAGTCAACCAATACATCAGATCTACAAAAATATCTCAAAAACTAATTTTTTTTTCAAAAAGTTTTTGTTCTTTAAATCTTTGCCACAAAATACTCAACTCTTTTAATTTAATAGTCACTATAAATAAATAAATATATTTCTATCAGAATATATATATATAAAGATTTATTTATAAACTTTCAATTGAGCTAGATTAAAAGTTGAGTCATAAGTTAAAGTTGCTATCATCACAAACCCGAACAATTGAAAGAAGATTTCAATTGTTTTCAGTAATTTGAACCAAAAGATTAGGAATTTGTTGATAATTATTAAGAAAAAAACATAATTTTTATACGGACTCAAGTCTATAGGAGTTTAGATAAATAATCGATGCATTCAAGCGATTAATCTTTCGCTTTTCAATTATATCTTAATTTTGAAATCAAGTAAATATTGTTTGTATAGATCTAAGGCTCAAGTATTTGATGATATTTAAAACCAAAGTCAGTTCCATATGGACAGACATCAGTGATTACAGTCTTCCTTATGATGAGAAATCCGATATTTAATGATCAGAAACACTAATATTTAGTATTAATTTCTAACATCTCTCATAAAAATGAATTTCATCTGAAAAACTAAAAAGAGTTTTATGAGTGAAGAAAAAGAATCTAACTTTTGATGACTTTTGAAAAGTTTCGATAATGAAAACCTTCATAAGACTTAAGATATTTAATTATCTGATAGCAACTCAAAAAATACGTAAAGGAAGGATCGAAAGCAAACTTTTCCTCATTTCAATCAAAAGCATTGATATTCGGAGTAAACCCAAAATATATATAGTCTTCAAAAACTCATCGCATGTTTTGGTTATCAAATGTTAATATAATTCAGAATAAACTAAGACTTCAATAAAATGTGAGATCTTTAGAGTATATGCAATATATTGACAAAGAATATGAATATATGGCATAAAAGCGATGTTCAAAAAGTATTGAAGTATTGAAGTCAAGACAAGGCCAACAGATTGTTCAGAGAGGGCTCGAGTCTCCTATTTTCAGTTATCAAAGATACGGCACGAGAAGTAGTGCACACACCACTGTGTACATACCAATGCATCTGCTTGTGCTCTGCCTCTGCCTCTGCCTCTATCGCAATCTATTCAGACTCTATGCCATGAGTTGAGACTTGAAAGTTGTTCTCAAACCGATTTGTCGCCAAATGGAGGCAATGGATCGCACGCGCACTCAAACCCCACTCACACCAGAGTCTGAGCGAATCGGGTGACGAAGACTAACGCATCGCGAATACAGAGAAACCTTTGGTAACCATACGAGCGATATATGTCTTAAGGAAATTGGAGTCAACTTTATATTAGACTTTTTTTCCATTGGAATTGAGTTGGAATTGGTCTGTATCTTAGTTTCCATGAAATGTAATCTTGGCATTAATGCACTCCAAACAGCGATAGCACAGTTAGCACTGTATGAGTACTCATACCATCACTTATATTATATTTCCTCGGATGTGATCCTAATTTCATATGTGATCGCAAAACAAATGCCAACACATTTCCATACCATATCATAGTTTCATTGAATGAGAGCTCATTTTTATTTCAAACAAATTTTTCAAATACTCGACGAATAACTTTGGAATTATTTGAATAAAACCAATTATAAGGATGAATAAATTGGAAATGAGCAAGGAAAGTGCAACAAATTCAAAAATGCCGAAATCATGTTAATGTATGGCCAATTCAAATGTCATATAAAAAGAAGTGAACAATAAATGAGTGAACTGTCGGTTAAAAAGCACTAAAATATTATGTTGAAGGGAGGTATAGCCAGTGCAGGTATTCATAAAAGCAAACTCCGCTCAGAATCTGACTTAATTTTAGACTAAAAATTCAAACCATCTATTGATGAAAATTAGAGAAACTAATGGTATTTTCAAATATTTTTTTGTTTCAATTGAAATGATTAGGAATATTAAACATTCAAACAAATAATATATTATTTTGAGTTATTGTATTGAATGACAAATAAAAAGTCATATAAAAAGTTGATAGAAATGACTACAAGTGTTTGGACTGAACGCAAGGAACAGCGCTTAAGTAAACCTCAGAGTCGAGACTGATATGAAATCTAAGACTCAGTTCATTTGAAATCAGTGTGAGATTACATGAAAAGCAGTTAAACAGCGAAAGGCAGTCCAATTCAAAATCATTTTTATGGAAGAGTGAGAGAAATGTACGAATCAGAGTGAGGGCAGAGTGAGGGCAGTGCAAAGTGCAGACAAAACTGTGGCCACAAAATCACTATTTTTTGACTTATGACGATATGACTGAATCTCGACATCAAATTGCAAAAGAAGTCAAACAAAAAGTTTTTTAATGATGTGATGCAGAGTTTGAAGGGAAATGCTTTACTAAACATTTACAGCACAGGCAAAGCACAGCGGAGGCAGTGCTGGTACTACTCGCAGTACATACACAGCATACAGCCTCCTATCTTCCTATACAGATATCCCGGATATTCGTGATTATGCACCTGAATCAGCGTAAATAAATGCAATCATATATACGTATGACAACTAAGTCTCTGCTGTAATAAAAGCCAACAGTAATAGCGATACCCATAATAACATCAGTAACACCGCTATCATTATGACAGAGACTAAAAACTTTTGACAATAATATTACGAACCAAGAGATCACTATTCGAGACATAAGGCAAACGACAAAAACTTCTTATGATTTAATAAAATAATTATTTTCGGATCTATTGAGTCAATCGAGTACTCAATTGTTTATAAACGAGTAATTAATTATTAATTTACTCACATTTAATGACTTCTCAGATGATATGTTCAAATAACTTATTCAAAACTCATTTAATGAATAATTTGTTAAATTTATTGAATATTTTTTTATTTGAATTATTTTTGTAAAATTATTTTATCATTTATTGAGAGAACATAAAAGAGAGGAATTGAGAGCAATATTTTGAGGCAAAGAGTGTTTAAGGCAGGAGACGATCACAACGATCGCTATTACTGTAGCTGTGGATCAGTACAGTCACTATGGATTCAACGGAACACAACATCAAAACACCTGAAGTTAGGCCGTCATTGGGTGAGCTCTGCTATCAGTGCTATCAAAGCTATGAATATTCTGAGCGCTTTTGATAGCAATAAAGAGAAAAATGCGATAGAATTGAATGGTTTCTATGACTACATGTCGTACACACACAGAAACAATTGGGTGGAGGCTGTCTATGTGTTTGATGTCGGGCCGCATCACCTGCGAGTGCATTACAACCGATCAATGCTGCAGAGGGTTGGCTATAGACTCGGATGACTTGACAATACGAGTGAGAAATATGCCAACGCATAGCAATAATGGATAAGATAGGGGTAGGCACTGCTGCTGCACAAGGGCTCAGGCGCTTCATTCAAGTGAATGCAGTTCCAGAGCCGGAGTCAGTGCCAGAGTCAGTACCAGTGCAATGCAATTACATCAATCTTAGACCAGCTCTCTATCGCTTTAGCAATGATTAGTTTGAACGACAAAAAGCAAAACTTTGCGGTTGCGATAGCAATGGCAGAACAGACCATACCATAGATCAGAGACAATACAACATAAGTCTCTGACTCTCTTGCAATCATTCGTTGACTCTCCCCTTCTCTCCCTAAGTGAGTCTCATTCAAACCGTTCCCAAAATGACAAGAATAGAGAATTGGTTGATGGAGATAGAAATGGACGACAAGAGAAGAGCTGCGCCTTTACCTGTCCTTAACTACCTTTTCCAACGCTTAACACAAAGCTTTAGGGCCTTCTGGGCTCACATTTAGGCAAACCTCTGACTCAAAGCGCTTTAACTAACTTTAATGATAACTATTTGGAGGATAAATATATTTCATTTAAAGTCGATATGACTTTCACTCAAATACAACATTAATGGAGAAAAGTATAGAAAAATGAGTGCCTTTTGTGCGACAAAAATGAGGTAAAACTCAATTCACCGAAAGAGCAATATTTGAGTCGAAAGTTGAGGACAACTTTAATAGCATTTATTCACTTGAAGGCAGAGTCTGAGCGAATGTGTCACTCATTACAGGAAGCATTTATTACAAGAGGAAAGCAATGCGTGATTCCATTTGTTTGAAATGATAAAAACCTGTGTTTCTTAGCGACACACCGATCCTCAACATCCAGAATAAAACGTCATTAATAACCTGATATGGGTTTGGGTGCGCCCAACTTATCGCTCGCAATGAATGCACAGTTCTCTCTCTCTCATTGACCGCACGCACGCATACAATGAAATAAAAGACAAAAAATTAGAAGACGACGAACAGCACTAACACTAAATCAAACATCTTTTGCCATACATTCAGCCGTATATACGGTATATCGACTGCACACCAATGATGTGATGGCCTCACATAATACACTCAACGACACAATGGATTTACAACATCTGAATAGAGTTAGTGTCTGACCTATAAAATAATAGTACAACTGATGCAAAATTGATGAATTGAATAACAAAACCATTTTGTATTCAAATATCGTTATATCAGTTTTGCTGTTATATGAAGTCAAACATTGAATGCCTTTAACAGCAGTAAAGCATTGAATGCAAACATTTTAACATTTCTATTGCAATACGTGTTTCTCCTATTTTTCAATTCACACAAAACACAACTTAATTCTCATAAAAATTATTTTTATGTCATTTTTACAATCATTTGATCCCCTGATTGTGAGATATTTTCCCTTAAATTCATATTAAGCCTCAACTGATGCGATACAAGAGTTGAACATTTGAACAAAAATTACTTTACTTCAAAAATATTGTGTAAATTTAAAATATTAAGCTCTCAACTCATATAAAGCAATGAAATACCAATCCATAAGTAATGCAACGGTAAGGGAAAGGACACTAACTTTTATATGGAATAAAATTGAGAATAACTTTAAGACTTCAACAAAACCCGATATTATTTGTTGGTTTGCGAGCACTCAATGATGGCATTGATGGCAGGATAGCGTCAAATACAAAAAATGCATCATTTGAGCGATGATGATGATGAGCAAAGCTTGGCTGCTTCCAGTTTATATCGTACCTGGTATATGCTATGCCATGTATAGCAGCGCTGACTCTGCCTAATGTTTGTCTGTTATTTGCAGGTGAGTCACGCATGGAAGCAAAATCATTTGGCAAATGGACAGCATCTCTATCGCGATATATCACTACAATATAACACTAAAATACATGTCTTTTGTATTGCAGTAGATTTCAAACATCAAAACAACAAAAAGTCTGATCGAAGTAATACTTTTTTCGTATAATTAGAGCCACAAGTCTTTTACCATTAGATATACTTTTATTGTTGGGAATAAGAGAAGAGTAAAGTCAGTCGTATTGTCATATATTTTGAGAATCAAAACAAATTGAGTTTTTTTAGAGACTTTATTTTTCATTAGATATCGGTTGCGGAAAATCTCAAGGTTTTCATTTGATTGCATTACTCGACAATATATGACTCAATACACACATTAATGGAATAGAATTTGTTTAAAGACTCAATACTTTTAAAAGTTATTTCATTTCTTTTAATAATTCATAAAATATGGAAAAGCCTTACCTTTGGCTCAAATGATAGACAAACGAAGCGTCGAATTAATCAAATAAAACACAAAAACTGTTTATAAAGTCATTTATAAATGGGATTTGTTTTGAATATAATGTGAAATGATATGAAAGATATGATACTCGTTGGACGGTATGGAAAGAAAGTAATGGAATAACAAGACATTGAAGACAACTACGAGCACAGGGAGCAGAACGAGCACAACAACCTGTAGACACCCATAAATAATAGAACTGTCTCTAAGAGAAAAGTTTTTGGGTATGAGTTGGGTATGAGTTTGTATTGCTTTTCTTCACTCGTATCTTAACAATCGTTTGGCAAATCTAAGAGCAAAACATCCCATTCCCCTCTGACTCTGGATTGGGCCTCTTATTTGCTCTGTTCTGAACAGTCCTAAAGTATGCTGAGCTATGCTGAGCAGCATTTCTTCGCCGCATTAGAGTAGTGTTTGTCTCTGTTGTGTTGTGTGCTGTGCCATCACATCCAGTGGTGAGTGAGAGCACAGTCAAGTCTGTAGGGATTGGGCTGTGGTTGGCATTGCTTAGGGCGAAAAAAGGGATGACTTCGGAACACCTGAGTGAACATACGCAGGAAGAGAGCACTACAGAGCACTACAATCTCAAGTCATTACCACACTCTCCAACTTATGGATAGATTCACTTCGGGAGCATTACGTGACGCAAAGGACAGCACAGACTGTGGATATGATGAGAACAGTATATATCAGTATATATATGATGAGTACCTTAACATGTGAGCCAAAGCAGGAAAACACATTCAGTGCATTCGCTGGAAGCAGATCTGGAATCCCTTGTCTCTACAGTACTGTAGGCAATACACGGCTATACACGCAGGACATCCCATGCGAGACGGATCAGAGGGCAAACACCCAAAATCAAGTACTAAAGAAGCACTTCTTTATTGTCTTTCGAGTCTCTCCGAAATCATAGCGAGCATCCAACCAGTGAACGCCCGAAGGGAGGAACGGATCCATGAAAGCAGGCAAAGAGCAGTCAATACGACATTTGAATTTCATCATATCATTCATATCACCCACCAACTATTAAAACTATTAGACTATAAGACTGTCAGCCCTATTAGACCATAAGACAGTCAGCCCTATTAGGCCGGTTGTCATTATGTAAAACTCGTAAAAAAGGTCCAAATTTCACAATTCCGTGATCTCACAAAACTCTACCAAAATCACAAACCAAGTCAGACAACAGTGCATCGCATGATAGTTGTGATAGCAATACCAATAACATCGCAATGCACTCCACAATGCACTGCACACACGCATTAACCACTGCTCTGACAACTTTTCACATGAATACCAATTATTTTCAATATCATTATCTTTTAGTTATTTTGGGATGAATTCAATGCTCCAAAGCTTTGGACACATTTTCCTTTCAAAACAATACTTTTAACAGATTAGTACCAAATCGAAAAATATTGGAGAAAAAGATTGCTATCAAAACATATTAAGACTAAAATATTCTCAAATACTTTAAACGAAACATTAATTTTGAAAACTGAGGAAAATGACCAAAAATAAGACTAAAGAAAAGTTTTAAATAGTATTGAATTCTATTGAATACTAAGAATATTAAAGGATTTGAATTGAGAGCAAATGAGTGTATCCTTCGATTGATAGCCTAAAACCTGATTTAAATATCGTTCGTATAATTTGAAGTAATTTTCCAAACAATAAAACACATTAAATATTCACTAAATTTATTCAGAAGATAGAGAATCAGTTAAGTCTCTCATCCGAAAAGAGTAAATCTCATAAATAACACGACATTTCATTTCCGGGCGAAGCAGTCATTAAAAGTTGAGACGAACTGAAGAAATACAGAAGACTTTAGAAGTTATCAAATTATAAATAATTAGGAAACAATGCCTTCACTGCTCTTCACTGTATTTTCTCAGCTCTTCTGTTAGTTTCGTCTCTAAATATATTCGGAAAAATAAATTTTTGTTTAAGAAAATGACGAACAAATGAGTTGTCATAAAAGAGCACAGAATTAATTTGAGAAAAAAACTTATTTTGATTATGGATTGTAAGGCATGCGTAACAATGAGTGCACTCAACGTAAGTTCATTATCTCCGATACAATATTAAGGTATGAATGTTATGAATGTTTATTATCGTATGATTTGTGCGCTATTCCCGTCGTTTGTCACTTAAAAACTGAAACTTCTCTAAAAGATCAGTCATTTTTGCATTTCTTCGAGCAATCAATTCTTTAGAAATCGCTTTTAAATTATAGCAGACTTTGAGATGAACTCATAACTGATGCCAAAAAACTATATGCAGTGAGTCGTGTGTGGAGCCGATCAGTCGATTGTTCCCCAAATAATAGATAAGAAGAGCTCTTATTATCAAAAGCATTGCCTAACTGTAGTCAATGGAAATCATTTGGTTTTGGAGTCAATCATTCGAATAATTATTTCAATTCAAGATATTATCGGAAATAATCTAAACTTTTATTATTTTATTATTAATAGTTTTGTAATAAAATAATTGTTTTAAAAGTGATAATCGAGTGAATGACAAAAATGTTTGATTCATTTGATTTGAACCAAAGGTAAGCGAAGGAGAACAGGACATCGCAGTATAGAGCAGGTGGGAAACGGCATTCATTTTAGAGTCTTAGTCCAACAGATACATTAGGGGTAGTGCAGAGAAAGGAGACTATCCCTGCGATCCCTACTCTATCCCTACTATCCCTAACCTGTCAGACAATGCGAATTGAAGGGAAACGATGGAATCTAATATACATTTACTATGTTATGCTATATATGCTATATTTGCTGCACTCTCCGCATCCTACACATAAAGCTGTTGGGGACGGGATGTTATGTTATTTGCTCTTCAGTGGCTTAAAGCAACTTTTGGTTTATGCAGTACTGGCAGTGGTAACAGTGCAGCAGCTATGGAGTGCTATGGAGTATGGCTATGGCTGAATCGCCTGTTGAATTCCTGACATGCATCTGCTCTCTATGGCGGTGGTGGTAGTGGTGGTGGTACTGGTGCTCACAAACTTAGAGAACGAGAGAAAGAGCCAAAGAGATCGTGAATTTGCACATAAAATACTTTTGATGAATATTCTGAAAGCGAGCGAAAAGTTTTTCTCCGTAAACACTATGGCATACATCAAACCATTGGATGTGAACTCAATTCTGTTGAAAATCCTGTTTCGCTCTATCATTGTGTCGATTGTGTGGACTCTTGGCATTTGAGTGAAGTCATTGCATACAAAGATGTTTTGTACAAAAATGAAATATTCGTTGGACTCAACGATGCAATCAAACAGTGACTCAATTGAGTCACAACTTATTACTAATCAGACATAAAGCAAAATAGGGAAACACTTGCAAAACAGTTCCACTCCACGCAAATATGGTATAACTTCCCATTCATGGACGGATTCAGAGCCAGATTTCTACTCTTTTCTCATTAATATCCAAATAAATGAAAACAATTTTTTGTTTGCAGTCTTTGTTTATCAGTCTTTTATTATTCGATAAAAACAAAAGTTTTTTGAATACAAACAATGAGTCAAATGAGAAACTATTGGATCCGATAAAAGACAAGCGATTGTCAACACAACTGACGAATGAATTATTAATTAATTAAAGAAAAAGAAGAAGAAAACGAAAACTCATAGATATGTTAGGGTATAGTCAAGTGGTGAACAAGAAGTGGGTTAATGACTCAAATGAAGAGCACTATCGAAATGTTGGGCCCAAAAGGCAGAGTCAGTATTATTTGTCCCAAATTCGGCTCAACTGAGAGCACAAAACAGTGACTATAAGACTGTTTTCAATCCTTGTTTGTCAACTAAAACAATGAGCCGACAGTGAAATCATGAAAATCATTAAACACTTAAATCGCTATCACATTATTATTATGCAAAAAATGGTTCGGGAGGTGGAAGTGTAGGCATCACCTAATTGTGCGCTTTATTCCCTTTTCTTATTAGGATTACTCCTCTCCTCAGGTGATTCAGTGCACATCGATTGGGGTCATCACATAAAGGACTGTAAAGGATATGACGACGAATAAGACAAAAAATATAATAAACTCTCTTCAGATCAAAAGAAAGCGAGGCTTATATTCATGATTATGATTATAAAGTGGATATACGCCCAGCACTGAGAGCACAGACTGATGTCGCAATAGTAATGATAGCAATGAATGTTAGTTGGAGTCCACCTAAAGAGGACATCCGAATGAATCGCTCTCAGAGTGATAAGAGACCCACACAATGAGTCTCACAACTAATGCAAATAATAGTCAATAAAAGTACTCATAATATGGATCTGTTGGATGTGATAATGCAATCTATAAGATGGAAACAGAGCACAGGCACAGAGCAGGCGCTCCTTTGCTATTCAATGCAATTGGAATCTCGTTTCGTTCATTCGACTCGTTATTTCGGCTCCAATGGCACAACCATACAATTTGAGTCCCATTTGGTTATAGTGGTATCGGTGGGGAACCTCATCATCTGTGCACTCTTTAGAGACGCACTCAATTGGCGACTGAGTGCCCCTCCGAGCAACAGTTCAACATTTGCCCGGATTGCCATAGGATTGCTTCCATAGAAACATATCTCATCCGAAGATAAAGGCATAGCATAGCAATGAGTTCGCAAAGCAAAAGCACACCATTGCAAGTGTTGCTCGTATTTAATAGTTGTAGAGCTCCTGAATTCCAATACTCCATCAAAAATAAAATATGATATTCAAAGCACTCATATCATCGACTCTTGATTGGAGTGACGCTACAATAAAACAGTGAATATACAGTAAATACCATATATAAGTCTATGGTATATATAGAGAGGCGTATATATAAAAGTTTTTTTGTTGATTCCAATGAATCGAAAAGATAATACACTTGCAGTCAGAGCTATGAGAGTGTATATCACTAACGCAGTTGGCACTGAAGGACGACTCTGGCTCTCAAAGTGACCTTCTCTCTGATAATCAGAATATGATGTACAAGAGTTGAGCTCTAATGCAGCACTTCTTGTGAGCCAAACAGCTCTCCTCTACTCTCTCCCTCTCCCCTATCTATTGGTTTAGTTGATTAATACCCAGTTTTAAACCGTTTCACCTATGAATTCGATCATTCGGATGAATATTTCAAATCAATTATAAAATGAACATTCAGTTTGACTTTTGCCAACTTTTGCTATAAATACCAAATCATTGTTGAGAGTAATCTTTTTGAACAAATCATTGCCTATAACTTATAAATGGGATATAACTTATCATTTATATTAACTTTGGCTCAAATAATGTGGAAATAATACACCAATGGATAAGTAAACTCTGATCTGATGATTAAAATACAAAACTATACTTTTATGAGATGAGGGCTTATCTCTTGAATATTGTTTTGCGATATATTTTCATTTTATTATACAATTCCTACTTTTTATATATATATTCGCATATATTTAACCCGAATCTCAACAAAAGTTTAAAATTAAACCTAAATTTGTTGATAACTTCGTTCGGATTGAATCAAAAATTCATCAAAAGTTAAGATTTGGTCAAAATATGAGATGTAGGGGAAGGCTAGCAATGGTAGGGATGCGGCATAACTCAGCATTGAAGCAGTGGTCCCACAAACCACTTGCGCTCACAAAACAACTACAGCCAAACTCCTCACCCACTGAGCAAACATCCCTTAAACTGCACTCTCCTCTGATCGCATCTCAAAACTATCACATTCTCACTAAAACTTTAAAACACTGACAAAAGTATACGACTCTTACCTCTATTATTCTTCGCACTCCTAATCGGTCTCTGCTTTCGTCTATTATTTTTGGCCATATTTACAGTCGAGTGAAGAGATGTTTCAAAAAGCACTCATAAAATAGGTATAAATGTTGTTGGAGTTTGTGATGTGAATTGAGGACTGACTGAACTCAACAAAACAGACTCACATTTTCCGCTATGATATCCAAAAGCATTAATGCATTGAATAGAACTGAGAGCAGAGAGACGTCACCTAAACTTGAATGACTGCTTAGAGCTCAACACAACTCATTGGATGCCTTTTCCTAAACCATCTCATCTGATGCTACACTAACGCCGACTACATATCAAGAAATGTTTAACAATTTTCAACTTTAATTCCAACGAATAAAATGAAAAAAATGATGGATTTTACTGTATTTTAAAAACTCGGAAAACTGTTTCTTTCAAAAATCATTTCTCACCAGAAGAATAGTTTGCGTTAATTCTTAGCATAACTTTGAAACGACTGTAGAATTCAGTTAAATAAACTAAATTCCAAACTATTGACTACTAAATAGTCTCACAATCGAAGAACTTTTCCATTGAAGAGAACTTAAAATCATAGAAAACTTTTTAGTGCTATCTTTGGGTATAAAAAGGTTTTTATTTCAGTAAAAAAACATATGAATTGAAAATATATTGAATGAAACCAAAATAAATTGAAAATCCATTTTTCGATCCTTTTTATGGTTTTTATTGTCTTGAATATGAAAAAAGTGTTTTTCATATAAATTGAACGACTTTTATGATATTTGAATAAATTGTTTTTGAAAGACTAATTGAGTCAATGAGTGAAAACAATTAATGACATTACTCTGATTTTTCAATGAGAAAACTGAACTTTCACCTAATATTTTCTTTTCTGACTCTAATGTATACTTTACTCATATGATTCATATCTATAACTGAACTATAATTAATCAATTTATTCAGATTTCTATTCAATGAACATAAAAGTGGTTCAATTCATTTGAAAAACACTTTTTTCAGAAACACTTTTTTCATATTAAAGACAATATTTGATTTTTATTTATTTGATGTAAATAAACATTTCGATGAATTTCATTTGAAATCAGATCAAAACAATTCAATTCTTTTTCCATTTTTTATTTGATTTTTGAATTAGTCTTCATTTGAATAAAAATTAATTGAAATAATTGTTTAAATTAAAAGAAATGATTGAATGAATACATTAAACAATTTATTTATTCAAAAGACTTCGAATCGTTTGACATAAGACTCAGATTAAGAAAAGAGTGGTTCGAATGTTAAACACAAATGAGAAACAAATTGAAATAAATATTAAAAGAAAATATAATTTGATTAAAGATATAATGTTTTTATTATATTGAAGTCAAACACAAATTGTGATCAAATGATGGCATAAAACGATATATTTTGACAACAAATCGATATTTACTTTTTTGAAGAGCAATGAAGATATGAAGACAACAATTAATTTGAAATTATATAAACTGAATGTATGTCCAAAATGTGTCCAAAACTATGAAATGAGTCTAAGAGTGTCTCAAATAAACAGATCTTCCGATTAAGAATTTTTTATGCATTTGTCTGACAGCACGGGTCGCGTCTTCAGAATTATGGAAAGCGATTTGTGCCTCAGCTGTGGGCTGTCCCTTATCGTTGAATCGTCTTTGAATACATTCCTCTGTTATTCCGAAATCAGAAAAGAAGACACAAATGTCTTCAGTGGAGGCCCTGTAAGGTATGTTTGAGGCGATAATTACACAACGATTGTCACCGAATGGATCACTGCTACGATCCCTTCTCTGTTCCCTTTCTCTGCGGTGTTGAGGTCTCATACGATCGTCGTGTCGGCCCCCTCTCAAAGACCTGGAAGGCGGGGGAGGAAGAGCTCCCATCGGGGGTTCAATCATTGGAAGGGGAGGTTTTCCGACTACTTCTCTCATGAGTTCAAAAGGAACGGGTTTTATAGTGAGCCGTGAATTACCCAAAATGTCTCCATCGAGACGTAGAGCGCAGTACTGGCTTTCAATTGATCCGAACTCGACGTAAGCCTCGCCCGCATTCAATCCGTTTGGTCTAAGCATTATATGTATAGCATAGGGTTGAGCGCCGGCAGCAGAAAAATAGTTCGTCAGATCCCGATTAGTGACAGTCGCCGGCAATCCTGTAATGTTCACACAAAAAGTCGGAGAATTGTCTGCTATGACAGGGGGTGGCGGAGGGCCTACTCTTCGAGCGTCGATCATATTATCCTTAGAAGTGGGCAATAGTTCGATATAACGCCTTCCCATATGTTTCATATTCCTCTGAAGTCCAGAGTCATAATCGCGTGTATTTTCAAACTCTACGAATGCATTTCCCGTCGGTTTCCCACTCTTGGGGTCACTCTCTATGACAATATCGCTGAGTCGTATCGGTTCGAAAAACTTGAGGACATCCCTATCAGTGCAGTTACTGTACGGCAATCCTTTCATATATAAAACTAAGTCCCGTCCCGCCGGTCGACGATTCACAGGAACCGGGTTTATGTCAAGTGAGTGCTGTGGGGGTTGGGGAGGGAATGGAGGCATCATTTCATTGCGTTCGGAAACAAAGTTATCCAGAAGTGGCTGAACATCAATCTTACGATCGCCTAAAAACCTTTTATTCATCGATAGGGCGGAGTCGAAGTCACGCTCGTTATGGAACCGAACTAAAGCTCCTCCAGTAGTCAGTCCCCTGTCATCGATAAGAATCTTAATATTTTCTTCGGGAATGAATAACCCGTTGAAGAACTCAATGATATCGCGAACGACAACATTAAAGGGAAGATTCCTTAGCTCTACGGTATAGGACCTGTCATTCAGACCGACGTCTCTCTGCAGCGAACGGTTATCTCTAAACACTTGTAGATCGCGATTGAAATCTCCCGAAGACATTGTAGCAGACATTTCGTAGCCATCGTTTGGTAACCATTGCCTTTCGCGCCCCTCTTGGAGTCCATTTGGAAGTATAGCATCAGAATAAGAAAGTCGAGAGCGAACTGAAGAGTCATTTTGAGGATATGTATTGTTGTGAACCAATTGCGGCACTTCTCGAATAGCATTCATAACTCCCGAATGCATAGAACCCATCCGATTGAGACCATTGCCTGTATTTCCATTGATTGGTCGTTCCCTTTGAATGTCTCTTTGAATGTCTCTCTGAATGTCTCTCTGAATGTCCCTTTCATTCCTTAGAGGACTTCTACTCCTATCCCTTATTCTGTTCTCTCTGTCGAGAGTCCGTGAATTGATTGGTCCTCTTCTGTCAGGAGATCTACTATTAGTCCGATTTGAACCCAAATTTGATTTTAACATATTTTGAGAGGCGTTCGGAAGCGGCAAAAGACCAGAATTGAGATAATTTGAAGAATTGGAACTATTGGTCAAAGGGTCTAATGGTTTGACGATAGACTGATTGCGGGCTAAGTCTATGACTCTTTGCATTTCATTTCTGCTGCTAAGGAGTAGTTTAATGCGACACTCCTTTATGTTGTGTCCGTTCCTCTCCATTGCCTGTCGGGCGTCTTCATCACTGGCGAAGGCAATGAAAGCGTCGCCATTCTCTCCGCCAACGATATGAACCCCTCCGTCAGGTATTTGTAAGCCTTGAAAGAAGCGACGGATGTCCAGAGAATTGGCCTCAAGTGGAAGGTTTTGCAAACGTATTATTATTGACATCTTTGGCTCTTTTGTCAAACTTATGGTCACTTTTAACTTCAAATCTAAATAAATGAGAAAAAGAGTCCAACGCCTCAAGAATTGGTCAAAAGTCCGGTATTTGAGTGAAAAATATAATAAATAAATGAAATTGTCTTTCATTTGTCTTTCAGTCCTAACTCTTATTTAATTGTCTGAAACCACCGATTATTGAGTCAATTAACAGATCAGTACTTTATTGGGAAATACCATTCATTTAAGGGATTGACGCTATCATTGACCGACTCATTCATTCACCATTAATTCACTCATAATTTACTGCAATTTAATCTAATTTCTCGACTAATTGAGACCATAATTAACTAAATTAATGACTAAAGCGATGGTAACTAAAGATAAGATGAGATTATGTGACAAATAAGAGAAAGACATGTCATTAATGGCCGACATATTGACGACATATTAAGAGTACAATCACTGCAAACGAATGCACTCTTCTCTCCGTATTTTAAAGTATTTATAAATCGATTCCAAGCATTCCTTACCACTAATTAGATAATTATTTTCACGTATTCTTCACTCAATTTGAATCCAAATCTAATTTTAATTAAATAACAGATATTTTGTCGAAGAAATCAAAAGAAGTAATGAATTGATAGTTCAGTCCATTAGAGAGTCTTCACAAACAATGGCCACAAAAGGCGAGATTCAGTCAAATGAAAAGTGAGTGCGCAGTCGCACCACATAACCAAATAATGCGACGACAGAAAAGTTGCAAACATTCAAACAAATCATAGAAATGGAAATATTATAGTACCTATTATAGTACCTTGCTCAATCTGCTCAATCTTATCAATATGCTCAATGTGCACAATCAACAATGCTCATTTACCTAATTTTATTTTCAATGTATTTACACCTGCTTTTCAAAAAAGGTTTTTCCTCACCATTAAAATCAAACATTCCATAGACTTCTATAGAAAAGAGAAATTATATTAAAATAAGTTTTAAACTTCAGATAATTATTACTTTTATTCATATATTTCTTCAATACTAGAGTAATGATTAGTAATGAACTATGAACTATGAACAAGCTATTAATTTCAAATAATTTAAAGGAATGCAGTAATTAAGTGATTTTTAGTTAATAAATTGGAAAATTTGATTGGAAGATAACTCGATAAATAATTAAATTTACTAAGCTACATTTAAAGTTCAAACCATTGAGCATGATAAATCTGAGTAGGGACACTTTTAAGGTCTCACAACAAAAGAATAATTTTTATCGCCAGGTATTCAAATGAATAGAAAACATTTCCGTTCCGTTACTCACTATTGATATGAAATTTATTAATTAAATAGTAATTCAAATGAAATAAGTTATTGAATGAACCAATCATTTCAATAAGACTTATGACAATGAATGCAAAATATTCGATAACAACTATACTCTACTCTTGGAAATGGCAGTAATTCCTACCATTGTTTTCTATTCTCCTGTGTTTTGGTCGAAAAATTCATTGAAATAAAGTGTTGTAAAAGTGGGACAACTTTGCATTCAAGTCATACCTTTGGGTTTTCAGTAGAGCTCAACAGTTAACACATTCTCTCAGAAGAAACGGTTGTGTCGATCGATGTTATGACACTTCTTAAGATTAATACTATGGAACAGAAGACAACACAATCCCGTGATTTCCCTTCAGATAGAAGGAGTACCATCACTTCGGACGTACCCCCAGTAAGTCTTCGATCAAATAAACTTTTTATACTCTTTAATAAAAGTCAATTTAAATATAAATATGATTTTCATTAGACAAGAATTTTTCAATTGTTAACCAAAATTTGTTTAAAATAAATCAATAAGAATTAGATAAGAAATGTCTGTAGAGAATAAACTTTTTTTTTGTCGACGATAAAAGAGTTTTCAGAGGATATCATTATTTTTTGATATGCTTTCTGACGATCAACTATTTTCAGTATGAATTCCAGTCTTATCCGAACCCGGCCTCAGAAACACTGAAAATGGCAAAAGTCATATCAAAGACTCTTCTGGCGATTACAGCTATCCTGAGTTGTTTGGTAATCCTCTCGGTATATATCCAGGCCAATAATCGATGCTCTTGTGCTTCCAAACAGGTAGTTATAAAACTGAGCAAACTTAATTCACCCAATTTTCTACACAAATTTTTTCTAATCATTGAATTAAAATGAAAATCAATTAAAGTTTTGAAAGAAATAATTTTTTTTAAGGAAAATTAGAGTTCAATAAACTTTATTGTCTTCGAATTAAAACAATTAAAGAGATCACAATTTGTTACAAATTCTTAATATTGTATTAAAATTCTATAAACTTTTTCATTGAATATTCAATTATAGAAAAGCATTCATGAAAAAAAATTCTCGAGTTACCTAGCTAGTTCAAAATATCTTCAACTTTTGAGAATAGTCGAATGAATTCTAATTATCATTAAAATAGTGTGTAATCTAAATATTAATTTGATTTATATATTCGTAACAACAAAGGGATCACAAAATGGACCCTTCTTTGAACCGTTGACCGCCGAGAGTGAAGATAAAGAGAGAAAACGACTTCCATTGAGTCTACGAATGGCCGGATCTGCGGGCGTCAGTCCTATATTTTCACAGAAGTTTCAATTTTTCACTTAAATTGTATTATTTATAGGATCTGATGAAGAAAATGAATAGCAAGGGTCACGTCAATTGTGTGGTTGAGCGGAAGGTAGCCAATCAGATAATAGCCTCTGAACCAAAAACGGTATGATTCTAACGATTCTTACATTAATTGTCTTCACTCATAATCTTTATTCACATTTTAATTGTTTTATAAATCTTTAAATTAATTTCGTTTTGTAATTATTTCTAAAAAAATACTTCCCTTCAGTCTATTGTTTCTAATGTTTTTATTTCTCTAAAAATAGTCGATTCATATATATATATATATATTTATAAATGAGAAAGTTAATATTGCTTACAACAACTTGGTTATACTTGTAATTAAGCTTGTTCTATTTCCAAACTTTGAATAAGTCTTTTAATGTTTCTTTAAGCCTCGATTTGAATAATGAAACGGATGTTAAAAAAAATAATCATTTCTTAAGACTCTTAAGACAAACATAATTATCGATTGCAACGAAAGTTAAAAATTGACAAAAAATATCTCTTTTTGTTTGAAATAATTCATTTCCTTTTCAATGGTGTATAGAATTATCGCTTTTAAGTCTAAAAGTGTTGAGATTCAGACCGTTTCGAATGACCTGAAAAACACTTAATTTCTTATTAGAATTGAAACAACACTTATTTCACTCAAATTATTATTAACTGACAATAGGTTAGGCTTTTAATGCAATTAATGCAGTGATTAAACAAAAAATAAATTTCTTTTCTTTTCAAATCAATGAACGACCGCTGATCTGAATCATTGACAATATTTGACAATATATTCAATTCAATTATTATTGTCTCTAACTTTCAAATAATTTTCAATCAAAGAAATGAAGACTTTTTTAATTATGAAAAAAATTGAGAAAAACTTAAATTTTCATTAAAGTTGATAACTCCTTACGGAAACATAACGACTGATCCGCGTCTGATTCACTTGACCGGAGAGAAAATGGTGTTCACTTGTGATAGTGCTAAAGACCCCAACAAACGGAATAAAAACAAAACTGAATCAAATGATAAGGAAAACGACATAATCGGTAATTATTGCACTTATTTTGTTATTAATTAAACAGAAATTCATTCATTCTTTTGCAACAAAAAAAGATTTCCGCTATTAAATGAATATCAATGGTTTACCTATTAGTAGAACATTTTTTAATTAGTTTAGATGTCTATTAAAAGATTAGAAAATACTTTTGATGAATATATTATGTAATCTCTAGTTAATTAAAGTTTGGAATTTAGTTCTGAATTTGATTTTTATTAATTTTACAGAAATACGAACCAAAAGATTTGCGGAAACACCGAAAAAAGAATGTGCCTGTGATTGTACTTGCTAATTGATGATTGTCTGCATCACATTTTTAAATATAATAATAATAACAAAAAAACAATTTTTAAAAATAAATTTTTGTCGAAAAATTGGTTAATATTTTCCTTTATTTGTAATTTTTTATAATTTGTAAAATTCTTTATAAAATTCAATAAAAGTGTATTTCCCTACAGTTTGTCTACTTTTCAACTCAATTATCTATCGAGTAATTAGTAATTAATAATAATTAATAACTAATGTTAAATTCATGAATGATCTATGACATTTTCTGAATTATGAAATAAATGACCAAGTTAATTAAGAATAAATTCTCGCATAATATGCCAATAGTGAAGACGATTTTAAGTGCCTCTCATTTGTGGTCTTCCTGTGTCTCATTTTGGGTGATATTTAACTGTATTTTGATTACAATTAATCAGTTCTTTACAAATATTGATAATTTATTTTGTTTTAAATCAAATAAATATTTTTATATTTGCGGTAAAATCCAATTAAAGTAAATTATGCTTTTAATTGAAAATCGATAGAAAGTGTAGAAATATATTATTAACTAATTTTCGTGATTAGAGTCCATCTGTCAAATGATTGTCATGGTTAATGATGATAATAACAAAGAGCAAGGTCACTTTCTCTTAATTTTGTTTGTATATTGATTTGGAAATTGATTTTTAAATAGAAAACAAAAATATGTTTTTTATTTGTTTCTCATTTAGAGTCAATACAATAGATTTGAATCACAGAACCGATTGAAGTAAAACTCAAGTAATACTAAAATATCTTTACATTCACTCAAACATCAAAATTATTCAACAAATAAACGATTAAAACATTTTGCGATAAAAGTCATGAAATATCAACAAATAAAGGGTTAAACTATGACTTAAAGACATATCAAATGCGACCATTAGTCCAATCGATTCGATCGTAAGTATACTTTTGGTTGTCTTTGTCGTCATTGAGAGGAAGAGTAGAACTACTGGTCTTATTGGAGTTGAGCCGATCATTCATAAGTGACTCCTCAAGAGTCGCACAATTCATACTTTTTTTGGTTTTAGTGTTTCGACAGTTCCTTATTTTTATTATTAAATAAACGATTGTCAGTGGAATAGGAGTCATGACAGACGCCGCCACCGGAACCACTGACGCCAGATCTGCGTCGGGCTGTGGTAGAGACAAACCGAGCAAAACGATGGCAACCCCTGTGTTTTGAACACCGGTTTCAATAGCGATGGCGATTCTGTCGGCTATCGGTTGTCCTAATAATGAAGAGGCTATTAATCCGATGACAAAACCGGACCAAACATTGATTGAAGCGGCGATTATTATACGCCACGACATCATACGAAACATATAGAGGTTGGCGTACGTCCCGAATACTATTATAAAAATAATCATTGCTATCGAAACGGGCGCTAAAATTCTGCGACAAATCTATAGAATACAAAAACAAAATTTTAATTAAATTGAAATTAGTTTTGATTTAAGCTTACGTTCGCCACTTTTGGGATGAACTTCTGTATGAGAAGACCCAAACCCAAGAATATCGTCATTGAAGCCAATGACCCAAAAATGTTTTGCAACGGAACAGTAGTCGTCGTTCCCTCGAAGATATTTCGGCCCAAAGTGAAGAGCCATAACGGCATCATAACTGACAATCAATTAATCATTGGTTAGTCTATCTATAAATCACTTTCAGAAAAAATTGACTATAAGTTCAACTGATTCTAAGAATAAGTGATTTTGAAGTTCATCTGTAGTTCAGGGATAATAAGAGAACCACTATTTCGGAGAAACGACTGACTCTTTTGATTAAATATGATTTCATTTTATTTAAAAGGAAATTGGATTCAAAGGAAACGGATTTTAAATTCAATAAAATATAAAATAAGGAAATTATGCAATATTTGGGACATCCCTTAGTTTAGCTTAAAGTCAATGAAAGGGTCACTAAACGATCGATACTTACAGAGAGCGGCTAAAGTGCTGATGAAAGTCATAGTTATACTCAGATTGAGATTTCCTCCGATAAGTACTGTCCACATATTGCTGGCGCCTCCTCCGGGACTACAGCCAAATGTGAATAAACCCAACTGAAGGTAAGACTCTTCGAACAGTAGTTTTCCCGCAATGTATGCAATCTTTTGATTGATTTAAATACAATTTAGAGAAAAATTGAGACAAAAACAGAAAATTCATACCAAAGGCATAAAAGAGTACTGACAGACAAAACCAATGGTCGGAGCGATTGGACGTTTGAGAACACTTAACACTACATCCAAATCGAGAGCACATCCCATATTAATGTAGTTAATACTCACCAAAACGGCTACAGATATCGTGAATATCTTCGTTATCTGACTCATGGGTCGGACAACACTAATGGTAAGTCTTTCACTCCGTTCGCCACTCTTTTTGTTTACCACTTCAAGCCATGAGTGACCCAAAGACTTACCCTTCAATTCAAACGATCGATTGTCAGCTGAATTGTCGACAAAAAATGTCTTATTGTCGATAACATCGGCGATAGAGTTGTCGTCGATATAAAACTCGTAATAATTGTCTCTTGAGTTAAGAGTATCGTTGAGTTTGAACGACACAGAAATGGTTTGATCCTCTTTAAGCTGTTTCACCGAAGAGGGAAGGAATGTGACGGTCAGAGCCGCAGTCACTTCCAATAACAGCAAAATCACTGACAAAATCAGCGCCAATAAGACCACCGGACACATCACCACAACTGATCCAATTTAAGTAATTTAATAATACTATTAATTAAATGTATAAATGATTTAAAATAATAAAAAGCAATAAAACTATTGTTTTAAATGAGATTTTTGTTGAAATCAAAATAAATGTTATTATCGATGAACTGATTTGATATGAAAAGTGATGAGTGTTTCACACGTTTAACCTCTACTTCAATAGACATTGAGTCCAATGAGTGCACAAATAAATGCAATTCAATGAAACGATTGCATCGCTTTAAATAACAACTGATTTTTGCGCAAACTCTTCACTAAACCACACTTTCGTCACTAGATTTGGATTTTTTTTCATTTCTCAAAAGTTTCTCAAAACTCATCTTTAAATCATATATTTTGACAATAGTTTTATCACAAATTCATTATTTTTTGAGTTTATGATAAAGTTATGGACAACATTTACAAATTGTAAAAAAAAATTTGCCATCTACTATTCAATGATATATTTTGTTGAATGAACATGCTAATTACATTTTAACAATGTAATGTATTAATGACATTGGTGATTAAAACCATGATAAAAACTTTAGATCAAACATTAAAACCATTTTTATAATCGTTATTCCAATACAAATAACAATTGAAATAATTGATAATAATTTACGAAATATAATAAGTGGTGAAAAATGTGAGGTCTGACTGACTGTTGCACTCAATTTGATTGTTAATTAAGTTAGAGATAAATGAATATTAAATTATTTTCAGACATTTCTTATGCGAAACTCGATTTCCGTGACATTAATTAGAATATAAAACTAAAACTTAGATAAAAATAAGTGTAATATCATTAAAATAACTCACTTTTTACTCACTTTAAAAACAAATAATTTGATGAAAACCAATGCGACGTTCAGATCATATGAGGATAAGATTTATTGAAAGTTATTATAATTAACTTTTTTCGATATTTTAAGTATTATTTTCAAAATATCTTTCACTGAGATATGCGCTGAAGACAATTATCTAATGATGTCTAACAGAAGACAATTAAAATAAAATGAAAACTTCTGAAATTAGGACAAAATTCAAACCTGTTTTGATTTATTCAACTTTTTTTGTAAGTCAAGTCTTGAAACGAAAGAAATACAATCCTTTGGAACAACTCTTTTACCACAAAACAAGTTTTTTAATCGACTTTAAATCGAAATAAATTTATGTAAAAAACTTTCTCAAAATAATGTGAATTGCGATTTTTTTGCTCAAAATCAATCAAAAAGTTCAATAAATTGGAAGATTCTTCTATTTTAATCTGATTTCAACTAAAGATAAATACTTGAAACCACACTAAAGTACATTATTTTTCATTTGAGAGATTTTGAGGGGAGTCGACACTCGACTACTCATAAAATAATTGTTTGAATTAAATTACTCTGAAATGAATCCAATAATTGTTGCGACAGAAAACTTCTGAGTAGTTCAAAGATATTTACATTCTTTTTGTTCAACATTTGATTGTTCCAAATGAATAAATGTTAGATTACCTTGACCATTTATCTGAGAAAACTAGATTACTTATCAATACTTTTATTTTCAAATGTATTTAATACATATGTAATGAAAACTTTTTATTTGATTCAAAGTAAAATAATTTAACAAATAAACCATTTTTTGAATCAAATCCGACATAATTTAAACGGATATCCGAAAGGCTTCGACGGAATAAATAAACAGACAGACAGTGAGAGCACCGGCGAGTGTCGCCCAAATACATCAAAACTTGTCGTCGCTTTCAAATCAAATAAAGTGAAAAATTGTCGACTGAGGGCCAGCACTGAATGACACCAAATGTTTAGTTTAAAGACTTTTATTGATTTAATAGAGTATTAGAATAGTATTGGATATAAATTATTGAAAAATATTTTAAATATGAAAACAATTAAAAACCAACTCTTGATTAAAAAATAATAATAAAACCCATTATTGAAGACCATTATTCAAGTCATATAACGGATCAAATTGTTTCAAAAGATCAGATCCACTCTTATCTGAAGGCGTCTCTATTTTTGATTGAACTGGAGTTTCGACTAACGATTGAATCGGTTGAATGGGTTGTGTTATCGGTTGTATTATTGGTTGAGGAATCGTCTGCGATATGGGTTCAGGCAATGATTGGGGTATAGTCTGGGGATAGGATTGAGAATAAGGTTGAGAAATAGACATCGGTATAGACTGAGGCATCGATTGGGGTATAGTTTGGGTCATTTGAGGCATATATTGAGACATCGGTTGTTGATATGACTGATCATAAGTCATATTATTCTGTCCCTCAAAAGTTTGAGGATATGTTTGTTGTATTTGCGGTGCCATTGAATGCTGGAACTGCTGAGGATTTTGTTGACCATAAGTCTGATACTGTTGTTCGTATGGATTAGTCATTGACTGATAAGTGGAAACATAGGGCTGTTGAGGCATTTGCTGCACAGTTTGAGGGTATGACTGATATTGGGGAACAATAGGTTGACTGTAAGGCTGAGAAACTATGCCCTGTTGTTGGCTCACAGTCTGGGGAATAGAATGCAATACCTGTTGCGGTAAAGTCTGTGCCATTGATTGCGGAACAGATTGCGATACTGACGGCGCCATCGATTGATGCATCGGTTGTGGAACAGATTGTATCATCGATTGCGGCATTGATTG
The DNA here is from genome assembly GCA_034700625.1 of Tectocepheus velatus. Lineage (NCBI taxonomy): Eukaryota > Metazoa > Arthropoda > Arachnida > Sarcoptiformes > Tectocepheidae > Tectocepheus > Tectocepheus velatus. Next base: position 49,639 of record JAQIXV010000097.1, read on the forward strand.
TGGAATCGATTGAGGAATTGTTTGGGAAATTATTTGAGGAATAGACTGTGGGATAGACTGTGGAATCATTTGTGGATACTGTTGTTGGGCGTAGTGGGCCGTCGACCGGACGTTATGCTGGTTTACATCTGGTGGTGAATATTGCTGTTTGAAGTTCTGTCCGTTTGGAACCATTGATTGCGGATATTGTTGCGCAGATTGTGGATAGGAGTGCAAAGATTGTGTATATTGTTGAGCAACCGAAGGCTGATTTAGTTGGCCATTAGTCAGGGGTTGATGTTGAGGCGGTTCCAAACGAGTTTGATGTCGATCTATATTTTCAATCCGATTATAAGTAATTTGCGTCAAATTAGAGGGCGGGTAGTTTTGAGAGGGCGGGGGTATATTAATAGAGTTGTTCGATAAAAGATTGGCCGCTGGGATGGGACCGGAATGAGGCTCTGATTGTGGTTTAGAAGCACTCATATAAGACAAATAATCCTTTAGTTTTGGAGCCACAGAAGTCTCGCCATTTGTTGAATAATTATTTTCCGGAAAATATTTTGTGTTCTTCTTCTTATGTGCGGAACAAATTTGATCCCTTTCTTCGTCCTGAACGCGACAAACGCCACGAGTCCGGGCCTGAAGTCTAATAACAATATTTTGAAATTTTTGATAGAAATCTAATCCTCTCTTTGAGTTTGACTGCAATTCCTTAAACACTTCATACGTATGGATGAGTGAATTGATTCGAGCGCTTCGGTTGCGTTCATTGTCGAGAATAGCTCTTCGAGTTTCAGAATATTTCGCATTAGCTTTGGTCAGAGCGCGTAAAATATTGTCCTGAGCCGAGAGGTTCTGTTCAAGCAATGAAGTGATTCGATCGTATTTTTTAATCTCATTGTCGAAGACCTGTTCGATCTCTTTCTTATTGTGAGCCAAAACCTGTTTCATGATGTCGTCGGAGGCCATCGTTTCCTTCAATTGGTTCTCAAGCATAAAGCGCTGACTCTTCATTTCTTCGACTTTCTCGAGAAGTTTTTCCATTTCCGCTAAATTTGTTTCATTGAACGGCACATTAGCGCCGGTCGACGGCAATAGCGATGATATGTTGTGAGCCGAGGAACTGATCAAAAGTTTGACATCATCTGAATGTCGCTCCAAATTTTCCCTCAAAGAACTGTTAGAGAGTAACGCCTTCTTATGTGTCTCTTCGTGTTTGGCCAACTCTTTGGATAGTTCGACGACAATCATAGAAGTGGGTCTTTTCCCATAAATCTGTTGGTGTTCTCTCTCTTTGCGTTCTTCTTCTTCGATCATATGTTTGGTATCTTTGATGGCTTTGTCGACTTCGTCACTGATTTCTTCCAATTCATTCAAAACACAATTCACTTCATTAACAGAATTTGGATTCACAGACATTGCGGCGCAGACTTCAATCAACTCGTCGGGAATGCCTTCACTTTTGGCGAGAAGAGAGTCTCTGTCCAACTGTAAGGACGACATATAAGCCACTAATTCTTGATTTCTGTCATCGATTTTGATTCTGATATTCCGCATAATCTCATCCTTTTTGGCGCTATATATGGACGCAGTTTCGTGGGCTTCGATTGGCACAAGTCGTGCAAAAATGTCGGGACCACTGATCTCAGGATCACAAACACTGAATGATATTCCTTTGACGAGTGAAACGCCTTTGACTTCAGTCAGTTTGTCGACTGTCGGCACCTTTTCGTGATATACGAAATCATTTTCTTTCTTTGCGTTTCCGAGTTTGACGTTAATTACATCCGAAACAAAAGTCAAGGCTTCGGACACTTCCTGTCTGTCCATACCTTTGGCTAATTTGATGGCTTCGTTGAGTTTAACGTCTGCCGACTCAAACCATGCGACCCTTTCACCCATTTTCTGCTGTTCTTCGGCTAAGTTTCCCATAAAAAGAGCACAAATGGAGTTATAATACGCGACTTTCAGTTCAATGAATTTCTTCCATTCCTTATAGAGTTTAGAGCCGACGATATCCACAATAGTATGACTCGAACTCGTATTGACAGCTGATTGCAAGAGCATCAATAGAGAGCTGCTATAGTACTCTACGACCTGAGCGGCCACTTTGGCCACAATCGATGACTTGCGGTTATCTAACATTGATTTCTCGAGAATACACTCCTGTGCTTGAGATAGCATTACCTGAACGAAGAACGACAACAAGTCGTGAGACATGTCTTTGCTTTTATAGAGTCTGTTATCATCTCTCAAGTGTTGAAAAGCCCAAACCGCGCACTGGAAGTGAGTGCAACAAACTTTCATACTCTCGGCGGTGTTCCTCAGGTCGAGAGCCCCCAACTCTGCGTGAAGGGCACCGATATTGTAAAGAACACATCCCAACTCAAAGTCGAGATCACCAATCATTGTCTGACCGGAGTATATGTCAGCCCAAACACATTCGACACCGATATTGGACTCAAAGACAGAGAATCTATTTTGCAAACTATAGATCTGAGAGTAGTATCGTTTAAGAAGCGAACAGCCGGTGAAGTCTCGCGGCGCCCGACAGGCTTTCTGTTCATACAATTGTCATCAAATTAATTAGTATTCAAATGATATAAAAGACTTACATTTCTAAGAGTTTCCAATTCATGGATTTCCCTTTCGTATGAATTTCCGTCTTCTGAGTAATGTTTGGATATAAACTGTTTTTCATTTTTAAATACAAAATAAAAACAAATGAATTAAAAAGAAATTATTGAATAAAAATATAATCGAAAATAATTGAATCAATTGTTTGTCAATAATAATAAAGAGATGACTAATAGTCTAATCAAATGAATAATAAAATTCATACACTTTTGAAAGGCGTCGCAAAGTCAGGACAAACTGGACTTATCTTCAGTTCAAAGAAAATCATCGGTAGTTTAGGCACTGCTTCCATAGTTAAGACTTCGACCAATGTTTGCGTCAATTGATTATAATTAAGACATTAAGTGATTACAAGCGGTTAATAAAGTGATGACAAAAATGTTTTGATCATTGGATGACATATTAGTTTATAAACAGATTAAAGACCTTTAAATGTCATGTCTTTGTGCGCATGACTTCACACCTATCGCTCTATTACTCACTTTTTGTTTGTTTTGAATCAAAACATTTGATCCGATTTTAGTAAACAATTGACATTACATTCAAAATAAATAAGTCATTGATTTGAAGACCAATCAAATGCCACTCCCTTTAGCTTTAGCTCAAAGGCTTCAGAAAAGAGGAATTCTTCCCAAAGACGGCCAATATTTTAAAAGCCGAGACACCGGTAATCAATCAATTTATTTGAAAGCAAAACAATAATCATTTGTTTGATTTCAGAGCCATTGGAAGAAGTGATTGCAGAAGACTATGACGACAACAGATTTGATCCAAAGAGTCGTATGGTTGTGAAGGGATGTCCCAATAAATACAATATATATCACGACTGCTCTCCTTATTGTCAGAAGAGATGGTCCGACGGAAGTGAGAGGCCGTCCCCTAATACTAAAAGAAAATATGAAAGACTTCTCAGAAAATATCCATTGCCTGAGGGATGGCAAGAGGTGTACGACCCGGGAGTGTAGGCTATTGAATGAATGACAATAAAATCAATTGGCATTAAAAATGATCCTTATTTTCAGCCGTTGTTTCTATTACTGGGACTTAGTGTCAGATCAGGTCTCATGGCTGCCACCCCTTCACCCAAACGCCAAAATCTCATTATCGGCAGAAAAACTTCGCAGTCAGTCATTGCTTATCGTTTTATTTACAATTGATTTCATATATTTTCGTCCAAAAGCTCTTTTGAGAGACGACGACGAGGAACAGATCGAAGAAGACGGCGATGACTCAGAAATGTCTGACAATTCCATTGATTCTGATTCTGATTCCAATTCCGATACTTCTGATAAAAACCGAAGAGTTTTAAGTAAATCCGAAATAAGAGAAATGGAACGACAGAAACGAATGAAGAGTCGACCCCTTCGCAAGTCTAACGATTTGGATCCAATGGATCCGTCGGCCTATTCGGACATTCCAAGAGGGAAGTGGTCCGATGGACTCGGACAGAGGGGCGACGCCAAGACTGGTGTTGATTCTACTGCATCGGGACCTCTATTCCAGGCGCGTCCATATCCTAATCCGGGAGCTATTCTTCGTATGAACGCAAAGAAAAGGCCGAGAGATGGACAGGACTCGAGTGATAGCGAATAAGTATTCAATTAATCATTTTTATTGAAATTCATTTAAAACATTAACAAAACTATTGACAAACAATTTAACCCTTAATTTAAATAATCCTTTGTTTCGATAATAAATAATTGAAACAATTTATTAATATTTTTCAAATGTTTTCAAAAGAATCCGAGTATTTATAAAAACAATCCAAACATTAAAGACGTTATAAAACAACTGATTCTTCGTCAAGAAGTGCTTTAAAAGCCATTCCTCCGCAACCATCAAATCTATAGAATAATTGAAATCAGAATTTTATAAAAAAAAACAGATAAAAACTGACTCTAAGACGAAGTGATGAAATTGTTGTAATTGTTTGACTCTATGGGTGACACTCAGGAGTGAACACTGAACTGATTCACACAAATGCTGATAAATAGACGTTTCGACGTCTATTGAGACCTAAAATCGAATTCAATTAATTGTTTCAAATGTTTTCTTAATAATAGATTCAATAAAATTACAGCTGAAGTGCATTCGTCGAGAATAGCGAACAATGGTTTGTGATATAAGAGCCTAAAAAAGATCAAATGGATTATCAATTGTTTAAAAATCAATTGAATAAAAATGATAGAAATAGACGTTATTACCTAGCTAATGCTACTCTTTGCTTTTCTCCACCACTAAGAACGTCCTGCCAGTCCTGCACTGAACCCATAGTCTCTCTTTCGACTAAATATTCGATTTGAACCTATTTTTGGGAAATCTTTTAGTTTTGAGCGAAAATATTTGTGGTATTCAAACAATTTTCATGTAATCGATCAAATCGTTATCAGTTATGCCTTTTCTGCGCATATCTTCTTCAGAGTCGGGATATATCAGTTGATCCCTAAATGTGCCTAAAATTAATGTTTAATTAGTGAATGTTTGGCACAAAAATGTTTTTAAAGTCAAACCTAACGCCATATAAGGCCTCTGAGGGATGTAAAAGAGGCGATTGCTCGGAGGCTTTATTAGTCGTCCCCCATATAATGGCCAGAGATCTCCCAATAGACGGAAAAGAGAGGACTTTCCCGACCCGTTAGGACCTGAATAACATTTTCATTCAATATTATGATTCAAATACATCAATATAGAGACCTGTGATTATCACATTCTGTCCCTTTTTGATCGTAAAATTGATTGATTGGATGAGTAGATCCCCATTAGGGGTGAGGAGCGGCACATCCAAGAACTGAATCATTGGATTCTGTGGATCACAGATTTGAATGACACCCGAACCGGGAATCAAAGGGTAAGATATGTTTGGGTTTGAAATCGATTTTGTATTAATCGAAACACTAAATAATTTATGAAATAATTAAATAAAACTTCATTTAAAAAGTGACTACTTTTCGATGTTTTGCATCAATTGGTTAACTCTTGTGGTATAAGCGGCCAAACGAGTGAAGTCTCGACCGGCCATAACAAGTCTACCGATAGATTCGGCCAATTTAACCATCATTCGACCCGATTTGTAATATGTCTGTCAATCAAATCATTCATTGCTTTAAAATCTATAAAATGATTTTGAAATCAATGCCGACCTCTAAACGGACGGCTTGACTGTCATTACTATAACGCGATGTCAGGAAAGGTATAGAAAGTGACAAATATCCGAAAACTGTCGCCAAATCTGGTTTTGAACAGAAGTTAAGGAAATTATATCTGAAATAATGGTTGTATTGCTTACATCGGGCGACGATATTATCCAAAAAGTCAATATTGAACTTAAATTTAGACATATTTGACAAATGATTTCGCAATCGATTCAAAGCATTGAAAAGCGTTAATCTCTCTCTAAAAGAGTCAAATGAATTAATGAGTCAATAGTAAAGTGAGTACTGGTGTGTGACCTATGGTTTCCTTGGTAGAATGCGATTTCCTCGCAATTATTTATAATCCTGTTGTGAACATATCTCAGCTGACCCTCCAATTGGGTCTCAGTTACTGTCAATCGAGTCATCGGACGCCTGGCGTTAGTCAGGACTAAGCCTTCAGAGGAATAAATATGAGATTTAAAGAATTCAATCAAATCAATGAATACCCGCAACAATCAAATATGCAATCATTCCGGCAGGAGTTGAGGCACCGGTATATGTGACGGACAGTCTCTGCACTAAAATTATTATATCTAAAAACGGCTAAAATTTGGCACAAATTAAAAGATTTTCACTTCTTGTGTCCAAATAAGAAATGCCTTACTTTTGAAACATTTGAGTAGACGTCGACAATAGTATTACAAAACTTTTCGATATCACTGGTCAGCAATTGGTCGATATTCTGGCACTGAGTGTCCAAAACATTCAGTCGATAGTAATTCAGTCCTAAAATCAACATATTTTTGATTAAATGACAAATCGATTAATAATTGATTCAAACCATCGATATATTTGTTATAAACGAGTGACGAGAGTCGGTATCTAAGGCTGAGTCTCAACTGATTACTACAATATTTGAGTCCATTATTAACGAACGCAAGAATAGGCATTGATATCAAGAAATCGACTGAAAAAATATATATTTTATTGCAATTATTTGATTGAAATATAGACCGACTTATGTTTTTCTTGAGTTTAGACACGTCTGCGGTAATGATTGCGGCCTCTATTTGGGTCCCGTTTTGGATGAGCCACAGATCACACATCGTTCGGACGACAAGAGACGCCGCGATTCCTTTTTTTGGTCAATTAATTGTCAGTTAATACTTAAAAATCAATAACTGAATGACAAATCATTACCGAAAACATAAGTGTATTCTTTAGGGCCTAATATTCTCTTCAGAATAGTCTTCAAGTGTGTGAAGACTGCAGACATCGATTCGACTTTTACTTTAGTCTTTGACTGTTTGTAAACATTTATTCAAATATTTAGTTAAAATAAGTGACAATTGAGTGACAAATACTTTATCGGAGTATAGACTGCAAGCGATTCCATCGATGTTTGAACTGTTTTTCAAATAATATTCAAATCAATAAAAATTACTTCAATTTTGGATCAATTTTACGGTTTCTTTGCTTTAGTTCGGCTTTGGATCAAATTAATAATCCAAACGAGTAATGAAATTATTGATGAACTCATGACTATCACCCGCTTTATGTCCAGTTGTCGTCCATTTCGGTCAGACATCAATAGTTTAGAGACGACTGACATCTTATTTATTGTCTGAACAATCGATTTGTCGGTATTTTTATTAAATTAAGTTCAAATGTCTTTTAAAAGTCAGACAAAAGTAAAATCATTGAAAATATTGAAAATAATAAAAAAGAGTCATTCGATGACGTCATACAGTGTCTGATGTTTTCAAACCAAACCCTCCAAAAGAATCACTTCAATAGATCTCTTAACAAATTCTTGGATTATCATTAATTAATCAAAAATCAGTTCATTTCAATCGAATATAACCCATAATTGGTATTATTCTTAAGAATCTTAAGAAATTATTCCTCTTCAGGATTTTTATGCTCGATATTTTCAATAAACTTGGTCACACAAAATTAATAAATCCAGGTTTAATGTAAATGATTCGGATAATTTATATATTCTGCTAAATATTTTTGTTATTATAAATGATCTAGCTCAGTTTTGGAATAAATTTATATTACATTTAAACTTTTTAGATTATATTTTGTTTAGTAAACTTTCAATGAGCAAGGTCCCGATTTTAATAATGAATATATAAAGAATATTGAAGAAAATGAACCGAGATTCATTTAAAATAGTGATCAATGGCAGGTAAATGGATTAAAGTCGTCAATCAAATTAATTTTTCACATTTTCAATAAAATAAGGGATTTGTTCGAAAACGGAGACAAAAATTGATTGAATATCGAAATGAAATAAACGACAGATAACTTACATTCAAAAGTTGTCTCAAAAAAGTTTCACTAATTTTGATCCGAATTATTGATATTTCGAATTAAATTCAATAAATACTTTGAAATCCTCTGAAAAAGTCTTTGGATTTGTTGGGAATTTTTTCAACGAAAAATGCATTCAATTAGAGTTGAACTCAATTTTAATTATTATTGAAATTTCCTTTAAATAAATGCAAGACTTGACTAAACTCAAGGAAATCAACTTTCAATCGCTTCAAACAAATGTTATATAAGTTTCAGATAATTATCTTTTTATTAAATTAATTTATTTTAAACGAAACTATTTTAAAATCAACTCTTGTTTTGATAGACTTTAAGATATAATTAATTTACAGTAAAATGTGTGTAAAATGTCAGTCAGTTATTGCGAATAACTTGTCATAAGTGAAATCAAATGAAAATATATACAAAAATTATATTAATTATGAATATAATTAAAATCAATAAATTATTTACAATTAAAAACGATTTTGTATTGAATACAAATGAATGCAAATTAAAATCGAGTGCCTATTCATTAGTGAAGACATTAAGAGAGTCCTCTTTATTCACATTTTCAGAGTTCGAATGCTTTTCAGATTCGGATTTTTGATTGATAGGAGTGGGAGGAGGGGATAGGATTGGGATCTCTTTATCTTTGCCGCACTTATAGGCGTCAATTAGTTCATCGAGTCGTTCGGGTGTCGGCCCCCATTTCAAAAAGCCTGAATCATTCTGAAGGAAGACAATGAGAGTGCCGTGGGCTGACTTCACATTCAAATCGCTTTTGTCGCACAAATGCTGAAACCCATTCCTGTATTCGTGTTCGAAGGGAGGGATCACAAGATGTTTGCGTTTGAATTTACTGCTCTCCAGTTTTGTTATCACTTTCGGCACCGGATCTCTCCATTCGGGAACAAATACAATGAAAGAAAGCGGTTCCGGAGAGTTGGACAGCAGTCTATCGAAGTGGTCTATTGTCGATTCCATTAGCTCTTCACAAAACGGAGGGTTGGCCTCAAAAGAGCCACAAACCGGATAAAAGTTCAAAATTGACCTAAAATTCAATTAAACGTAAATTAAATGATTTAATTGGAAGTCATTTGTACGAACCCTCGCGAACCGAAGTATCCGTCGGTATCCCCAAAAGCAGAACAGTATTGACGGAAATAACAGTTGAGAGGAGACGCAAAACACTCAAAAGTGACGCCAAAATGTTTTTGCAAAACACTAAAGACTGAGAGGGGGAGCGCCCCCTGAGTCGTAGAGCTCTCATTACTTCCAAACCACGTCTGAAATAAAATTGAAATAATTCATCGAATTTGAGACAATATGTATTGAACTTCAATTAAGTTTATTAAACATTCATTACTCAAAACTTGTCTCATATGAAGAGATCAATAAATACCTGATATCTCTTGAGAAGAGTCCAAACGCGACTCAAAAAGAAGTTGAACTTTCGGTCATCGAAACAGTTGTATCGATAGAGTTGTTCCAGTTTTTGGAAATAAAGAGTACTTATACGCAACGAATCGTTTTTGTACCGCAAATGAGTCGTATCCTTATCGGTAAAGATGACGACCGGCGGTAGTTTAGGGCAAGGATTGGCCAAAATCTGTGGATAGCAGTAAACCTTCTTTGGGTTTTGGACTCTCAACGGAACGCTTTCTGTTCACAAGTTTTCAAAAGATTTGTCAGAAAAGGATTTAAATAAAAAAGTGTCTAACCTTTGAGTCCCTCCGAAGTTAATATTTCCTGATTTTTGTGATGTATTTTGTTGGCGTAATCACACGATAAGTGATATATTTTGGAACAAATGGCTTCGACAGAGCTTTTGGCGGCTTCTGTGATGTGTGGCTGACACTGTTGTTTCAGATGAGACAGCCTTTGCTGGTAGTCCTCAAACGTTGCGTTAAGTGTTTTCCTAATCCATTGGAAGGCGTCCTCAACATTCCATTTCACTATTTTTCGACTTTCGGGCGAAGCGTTTCGGGATTCGATCATTTTTTTGGCCGCTTCCGCGTATTTCGACAATTGTTTGCGCGCTTCGCCCGAAAACTTTGGCCGAAAGAGTTTTATCGGAATGTCATTCATTATCTCGTTATACATCGAACGAGATATCTCTGTATAGCAATCACTTGGTATCAAAGGGTCGACCCCTTTGTCCACAACTTTCCTTTCCATAAGCCATCGATTGAACGACTCTTTTGGCGCTTCAATATTCTCTCGGGAGTGACACATCTCGTGGTACTGTTGTCTCAATTTAGTGACAAACGATGCGCGCAATGACTCAACTTCTGGGTGGGGGTGAAACTGAAGTACTGGAGGTCTCTCCCAAATCACACAATTTGTATGAACTTCCAAATCGAAGGGTCCGCTCAACACAAACCGTTTGGCCGGTGGCTGACCACTCATGGCGTCGTCCATCGATAGAGATCTCTTGTCAGCAGCTCTTTGAGGCCAGTGCTGGAACTGATTCACCGGAGTTGTAGTGGGAGTCCCCGGATCTGTGGGTGTGGGCGGAACGGGAGCTGATATGCCGAGTGGATCAGTGATTGGATCGTATTGTCCACCGATTCGGGGCATATCCCAAAGCGATTCATTTGTAACTTTATTGAAGAAATAGGGTCTTCCCTCCCGTTTGCTCCAAAATCGACGCCATCCGATCTGCAAGAGTTCGGGCGGCAAATCGTGGACCGGATCCGCACTCGATGTCGACTGAGGAGGGGATAGAAATGGCACTGAATTTGTCGTCAAATGATTTGACGACTGCATCGAAGGCAGAGTCGACGGCAGAGACAACTGTCTCGTAATCTCTGACTTCGAAGTCGGGGCACAACTGTTGACATTTTTCTCATTATTTTCTGTGGTTTTGATTAAATCTGGAGTTTTGTCTTCAATTGAATTATTAATCGTTTTGTTGTTAGTGTTGGACATAATTGCGGTCTTGTCTTCAGTTGTCTTCAATTGAATTCAAACAAGTGTTGAAACAATTGTCATAATCGGCGCTCTTATCGTCATATTTGGTAAACAATAACACGTGAGACGACTCTCAGCCGACAGTTGACTCTCCTTTGAGTTAGTATTGCATTCAATGCTATTCTCTATAAACGACTCTAAAGTCTTCTCAAAACTTAAATAAGCGCTAAAACTCTTAAATGAGTGAAACACATATAACACATATAATACGAATCCATTTATCAATTAAATATATTTGAGTCGATTCTACGACTTTCAAGTGATGGCAACAAATAATAATTGATTCATAATAACCATTAAATTGAGTTAATTTCATTGAAAACTCATTTGTATTAAACCAAATGAATTGAGTGAATAGTATTGTAAATGGCGTCCGAAGTGACGGCAGTTGTACTGCAGTGACAGCACTCACACAACTGACTGATCACTAAAAACATAACAACACAACACATTCAATCAAAATGATATACCTTTGAGCGCATGCGCTATCATTTCACTCTTGTTGTCAACTGTTTTGCTTTTGAAACACTGTTTTCAGTCAAACTTTTGACAATTGTCTCAAATCTCTGATTATTTTGAGCACAACTTTAATCACACTCTCATTGATTTGTTTATTATTTGCATGAATTTTCATCCATTTAAAAATAGTCTAGCTCAGTTTCAATCTATAAACAGATCATTTAATTGCCTTTCCTTTTAAATAAATCATTTCTTTTTGTATATAAACCATTTAAATGAAGTGATAAAGTTTCCAGTACGATTCTTTCAATTTTCACTCAGTGTCCATTAAAGTTAATTTATTTCTTTTAATTTTAATTTTATTTTAATTAATTTTATTAAAACTATTTCAATTATTAATCATGGTAATTTATTGGGCAATCATTGCTAACTCTAAGACACAATTATTCCTAAATAATTAGATCCATTTGATTGCAATAATCGGTATTTTAGTTGAATATTGATTTGGTTTTAATGAGAGAATTGATACAAACATCAAATTAATTGAACTTTAATTGATTTTTTCAAATCATATGAATAGGAAAATACAAAATTCAGAAAAAAAATCGTTTCTTAAAAACATGGGTTTTGTTGTCTCATCAAAAAGTGAGAGATTGTCAGTAATTGTCACTAAATATCATTGTTTTCGATCAATATTTTAATTGTAAACTAATTTGGATTTTAAACGAACCACTTATTCTACTAATCTATCAATTGTTGAATAACCTTGATCATTTGCTCCATTTTATCAATTAGATCTAAATAGTACTGAAATAAATGGAAAATATTAAATGTAATTAAGAATAAGTTTAAACGAATCACTTAATATAGTTTCTCACTTAATATAACATATTTGACAATTGAATTTGAACCAAGTTAACCAACTCAACCAAGAACATTTTGAGGCAAAATCATATCTTTTATTCTGATTACTACTATAACCCCATCCCTTGATATGAGAGCGAAAATCAGGAGAGTTTAGGAGACAAAAGTCAATAACAATCTGAAGTCATGTGAAATATAGTCTCCCTTTAAATGATATGAAAATAAACGCAATAATAATAATTGAATTTCTGGATAATTAATAACTAATTAATTGAATGTATTATTTGTTTTTATTAATTAATAATTATATAGATTTCAATTAATTTCAATTCAATTTAAATTCATTAGAAAATGAGTTGATTTTAAATTTGTTTTTCGCAAAAATTCATTTAAAGTCAGATTTTATATATTTTTTGAAGATTTGAAATCAATGTCTGAGTGTCTGAATGGGATCCCATTTGTCTAACTTTTCTGGAATAACAGACACCAGAAGAGGAATGTCCGAAAACGGGGCTAATAGTGAATCAGTGAATGAAGAGTCTGTCAGTGACTCTGACATCGATCCGGACCTCAACACAATCCTAAGAGATTTGATCCGAAGGTTAACTCATTTTATTGTTTTTGTTATGAAATCGATTTAATGATTGAATGCAAACAGAGGTCACATTCGGATCATTGCGTCCTCGAGTTCTGATAACGATGAAGATTCTGACACAACCGATGACTCCGGATATGTCTATCGCTCCCCTTCTGGTAGAAGACTTACTGCACCTAAACGTATGTCACATTTTTTTCGGAAATGAATTCTTCTGTCTCTCATATAATGAATTGTTTGTAATTGAAGTGAATTTTGTGGAGAATCCGGACACTTCAGTCTTAGACAAAAGTGATTTAAGACTCTTATTGAGAGCACAGACGGGTATTTCTCCCGACAAACCGTTGCCATCGATTCCAAAATTGTTGGCAAATCGGGAAATAGGAGTGACTAATGACGAGAGGCTTCCGTCCAGTCATATGACTTTCGGTCTGAGCCATAGATGCAAACTATCGACAAGTTTTCTACCAAACAAAATATCGTCAGTAGAGCAATACCCGAGCAAAGGTCTGTTCACAGAAAATACTCTTCACTCTAACATTGATTTGTTTGACAGCCTTTTGCGGATTTTATTCAAAAAGCGGTGATTTGTTTCTGACTGCCTGTCAGGACACAAACATCAGGATATATGACACCCGTTTCGATAGATTCAAACTTTTTAAGACTGTATGGGCCCGGGATGTGGGTTGGAGTGTACTCGACACTGATTTCAGGTTTTCATTTATAATTGTATTTCATTCAAATGAATTAATTTTAATGATTACATGATTACAGTCCAGACGGTCGGCACTTCATATATTCGAGTTGGTCTGAATGCAGTCAGTATTGAAACAATTGTTATATTAATTGATTTGACGACTATTTGTTTAATCAAATTATAATTAGTCCACATTTGCAACATTTATGGGGAGAATGAGACACATGAGGCCCTCTCTCTATCACCCGATGACCGTCGCTTCTGTATATTTTCGTTGCGTTTTTCTCAGGACGGGTCAGAAATATTGGGCGGCGCTAACGATGAGTGTCTATATGTTTATAACAGAGAGTGTAAGAAACGAGTGCTAAAGATTCGTTGTCACGAGGATGACGTCAATTCAGTGGCTTTCGCTGACTCCAGCTCTCAAATACTCTTCAGTGCCGGAGACGACGGTCTCTGCAAAGTATTGTCCAATAATTTGAGAATTGATTTCTTAAACTTATCGATGCATTTAAGGTATGGGACAGAAGAACATTAAACGAAACGAATCCAAAACCTGTGGGAATACTTTCGGGACATATCGACGGAATTACTTATATTGACTCTAAAAGCGATGGACGGCATCTCATCACTAATAGTAAGGATCAGTCAATAAAACTCTGGGATATGCGATGTTTTTCGCCTCAAATTGGTTTCGAAGCGACGAGAAATGCTGTCTCCAAACAGAATTGGGACTATCGATGGCAGGCTATCCCCAGAAAATGTAAATCAATTGATTTTTCGTCAAATGTTTCGTCAAATTTTTTATTAAAAATTGATTTGATTTGAAGTATTAACGAACCGAAAGAAGATCGATGGCGACACTTCACTCATGACATATATGGGTCACTCTGTTCTACAAACATTGATTCGGTATATATTATACTTTCAATTAAATGATTTGTCGTCTAATCTTATGATTGAATAAATTTCAAATTAGTTGTCATTTTTCCCCCGAATGGAGTACTGGACAGCGCTATATATATACCGGTTGTTCCACTGGAAAGATAGTAATCTACGACATTCTAAGCGGAAAAATTGTTAAAACTCTTAGCGGTCATCGGGGATGTGTCAGAGGTATTCCTTATATCGAATATAACTCAAAATATTGATTGACTTTTGAATTGATGACCAGACGTCTCGTGGCATCCGACGGAAACCTCTCTCATTAGTTCGAGTGTAAGTCATTTTATTATGATTTTAATTATTTGTTCTTAATATGTATTATTTGTCCATTAGTGGGACGGGACTGTTGTTAAGTGGATATATGTCGACGAAAATGCGTTATTCTGTGACAGTGAAGGAGACACAGACTCTGATTACTGTATGTCTTCCGGTTTAAGACGATCCGAAAGATTGGCCGAAAAAAGAAAGAGAACTCAAAAATAGAGTCGTTTTAGAATTGATTTTAATTGAATTTTAAATGTTTATAAAAACATATGTTTTAAATGATATAAAATTTTATAATTTTGTGTAAATTATGTAAATTTTTTGAAAGGAATAAAATATTTTTTGGATTAAAGTGTTTTTTTCACTGAATTATTAACTTTTCGTCGATAGTATCGATTGTTTTCGAGTCTCTTCTGTTTTCATTGATTTCTCCATCGATTGAAGTAATACTTTGAATGAAATTCGGGGCAGAATTGAAACGCCTTAAAGTTGAAGCGCTTTCGTTGATCTCTTCGTTCGAAGATTTAATGGATTCATCCCTTTTAGGTGAACCCAATTGAGTCAAATTGAAAAAATTGCAAAATTCTTGCAAATCTTTGTCGGCGTCGATACTCAACAAATGTTTATAGGCTTTTGTCAGTACTTCGATTGTCTTCGAATGGAATAAGAGCTCACTTTTAGTGAATTCTAAAAATATTTTCTAATAAATCAAAAAAATATTTTGTTTTCAACGATTATTATTTGGTTTTGTTTAATGAAATTGAAGAGCATTTGAAAGATACCTTCAAATCGCGAATTTTTTTCATTTCAAATCTTTCGATTTGCAGTTCATATGCTGTGAAAGCATTTGAGACTTCATTAAAACTATTACTTCTGACGAGTTCTCTAATCTTCACGTCTTTTAAATCAGACAATTGTTTATTTCTTGCGCTCGAATTTGACTTCAATTCTTCCTAAAAGTTAAGCAAGGATCATTTGGATCATTTGGATAATTAAGATTAAATATAGAATGTTAGAGTGTTATCAAACATTTATTACTTTTGCTCTTTTAGTGAGTTCTCCATAAATACTCAATTCGTTTATCACTTTTTCTTCGATTTGTTTGATCTGAATATCAATAGAATTTGTGATTTTTCCTTAAAATTATCGGAAAAATAGTTGAATACCTCATCGTCTCTGTAATCCTGAATAGCGTTCAGACAATTTGCATAATTGATTAAACCCTGTCTTAAGCTTTGAATTAAACAAAATGTGTTAAAAATAATTTCAAATGATTTAACGTATTATAAATGTAATATATTGTAATATTTCATTAGAATAAAGTTAACTATTTGAACCTGGTATTAATTCTTTCTGATTCGGTCAAACTGAGAATATTCATAGCCAAGACATCTGCCGTATCCCGAGTTTTAGCCATTTTTATTATATAAGAAGCCATTGAAGTATGAATTTCCAGTAAATTCTTTTCCAAAGAATCAATTCTTGAGAGAAGAAAACGGGTCTGGGATTCACTACTAAAATGAAGAGCCAATTCAGAAAACAATTTGATTCTTCATTCAATCATCAAAATTGGTCAAAAATTGATGATGATAATTTTTAATTAAGTGCAGTTTTTCTCATTTAGTGCATTGAATATTAATTTAACTTGTTACATTCGTTGAAAAATAACAAATGTTCAAGATACCTGTTGTTGGAAAAGACTGAGCCAGATGAATTCATTTTAGATTAGTTTATGAAGTGTTAAATTAATTCAATTATCGCTCAAATGTTTCAAATCAATCAAACGAATGAACAAAAGAGTGAATTCTGTTTGGATTTCTCTCTTTCTTCACATCACTATAGAAACCATTGAATTATATTTTAAGCGATTCTTTGAATTACTGAACGGGATTTCAGAGGAAATACTGATAACAAGAATTTATTCATTCTTTGAAAAAAAACATTTATTTGATTTTCGGAATCTTTGATTTGACTTTAGATTTAGAAAATCATAAATAATTTATTTAAAGTCTAATTAATGAACATTTCGGCTGAGATCGCGATATGGCATACGTTTTGACAAAAGTTAATTAGTTTAATAACTTTTGGAGAGTTGGAGGGGTGTAGTCTCCAGACTTTGGACTGGGTATCGATGGGTCTGAGTCTGAGAGCAAAATAGTCTTTTGTGCATTAAAGACGAGTTCGACCCCTATATTATTATTACAAGAGTAAAGTGCCGGCAGTCAAGACCTAAGTATAAGATTTGGTTCAAATTATTCTTGTCTTCTAATGAAAATTTTACTCAAGTCACGTAAACAAAGAGTATTCTAACTTGGTAATTCATTATTTGCATACCAGTGTCAGAATTTAAAATATTAATTAAACTAATAAACTAGAATCAGCTTGATTATTTTAAGATTATCGCAATAATGTCTTATCTATTAATAAAATCAATATTTTGATGAAACTGTTTGTAGTCCTCATCCAATATAGAGCTTTGGGCGGTAGTCGTATCGATATAATGAATCAAATTATAGGTTCTGTCAAATTAATTGAGCGATATTTTAGACTACCTTCGACTCTATATTTTGTTCCTTTCCCTCTCATTGCATAAGAGACTATTGACTATCGTCTGTAAAGTTGTAGGTCAAAAAAAGCTGCTATATTTGGTTTGAGTCAAATTAAATTTTTGTTCACTTAAACGAAGTTCTTATGCAAATGAATCGATGGTCTGCAATGTCTTCCAATTTTCAACTATTAGAGTGAATGGGAAAATTAGAGAAGCTAGATCAAATCATTTATTGGACAAAATGTTCGAAACTTTAATTTTCAACATTAATAACATAATTACAAAAGTTTTGAATTCATTAAACATAAGCCGTAATAATAATTATGCCGTCGATTATTAATTGTCATTATTTGAAAACTATAATAATTGGTAAACCGTTCCCTAAATTAAATTTTTGTTTCAACTTTAAGGCAATTTATGTTATACTCAAACATTATTTAGGCCTCAATTCCTATATTTTGTTACATTTGAACGAAATACTGACCACTCGATTGGCTTTATATCAGAAAATATTTGTGAAAATAATCATTAAATTGTTAGAGAAGTGATGGTCAGTCGAGTCAACAAATGTTAACAAAATATTTAAACTGAAATTTAGTCATTTTTCCCGAATATAAATCTAATGAGATATTGATTTTCAAAAATAATTTAAAACATGTTTTTTGAGCGCAAATAATATAAACATTAATAAAATAGGACTTTAAATGATATACAAAAATAGATAATGAGATCCAACAGAGTTTGCACAACAACTCATCCTCTCATCTCTTGAGTCCGACACTAATTTTGTTTGAATTTCAAAATTAATTCAGTATTTGGGGAAAACTTTTACTTAAAGATTCCTTTCAGTGAGGACTCAATTCTTAATAAATTTATTTGAATTCAATAAGAGATAACATTCAATAAAATGACCAAAAGCTCAGAATTAAAAAAAAAGCTCATAATTTGTAAGAATTTCATCTCAAATAGAAAATGGCTTTAAATATACAATAACTGAAAAAAATGGAAATAAATTGATTTTTTGAATATAAAATCAAACCAATGAGTAGAAAATAATTAAAAGCAATTCATTTGAGATAAAAATGGATCAAAAAATTAATTGAAAGGTTCGGATGAGAGGCAACTCTTGTTAGACAACCAATGATTACATAATATATATATATAATTATTTTATACATAAATATATAATTGATTTAAGTTTGAAGTGACAACAGATTCACTGAAATATTGATAATAAACGTCAGACAAAATCAATGATAAAGTATTTGAGAGTCATTAACAGAGAATAGAAGACTGAATATTAGTTTTAAAAGTTTGATATTTAGGAGATATCACAGCTTAAAGACAATCAACTCTTGAGAAACGATAACCATTGGGACAATTGTAGAGAAGGTGACAATCATGTGTTGAGTCAATTTTTTGTTAAGTTAATCATCAAATTTAAGCACAATTGAGAACACAGTCAGATATTTTTGAAGACAATATTGGAATGAATTTGTGAGCTCTAAAAATATAGTGTATATCAAGATATCTGTAATTACTTTGAAGGCGGAGTCAAATCAACACTCATTTGAGAGAAGAGTTAAAGAGAAAAGACAACAGATTTTATAAATTACTCAAATATTAAACCGATTTCCGAAAATAGACGTCAACTCATCGGATATGATATAAATAAATATATTTATCGTTAAAATAGTCAACATTTCCGCTGAATTTGATATTTAAATCCGATTCAAAACTATTGAAAAGTTTTCTTTAATACTATCGAATGATTTTATCCAAAAATAATTATGAGATCAAAACGAATCTCATTTTATGAGGCGTTTGAAGGCTCTGAGGCTTCAATAGCATCAGGAGCTGAGTGTCTTCTGTTTCGGTTCACTGTTTTAACAGCTTCTGGAGGTTCCGAATCCGATGAACTCATTGGCACATTGTCTGAAGGGATAGACGTATCCGATACTTTAGCCTCTCTTTTAGACTCATTAGTATCCACTCTATTCACTAAAAGCTCTTTTGGTTTCAATGGTTTGCTCTCAGATTTAATTTCATTCGCAGTCGAAGTGTTAGGACTGCTCTTCACTAAAGAGAGGGGAGACTCGGGTTGAATGGGACTCCTTTTCTTAGGGTTAGTCGACATCGGCTTAAGTTTGGATACGTTTCGACTCATATCTCCGGTAATCGATATTTTGTTCGCAATTTTGTGATTCTTTTGTGTGCTTTGAGTCAGATTTGGGGCCGAAGTTGTTCTCGGAGTCAATGAAACGCAATTATCTCCGACTCTGAGTTTCCGACATTTGAGACCATATCTTAATTGTGACCTTTCGGGCGAAAAGGATGACCAGCCCTTATGAAAGACGAAGAACGGATGTTCAACGGGTGCCTCGACAGTGACCGGCACTTTAGTGCGACCGACACTAAAACTGAGCAAAACTGAACAGCTTTTGATCTTTTCCTCTATTTTTATGACTTCACTACAATCTGCGCAAAGATCCGGACTATCGGTTGCGCTCTCAATGAAGTCTTGAGTTGACATCTCTTCGACTCTTTTGACGCTTCCGTTCGCCAATTGAATGATAGATCCCTTTCTGAAGTACACCGGATATTGTAAACGGTTGTGACCATCGATTGGCAAACAATTCTCATTCGGAACCATATATTGTGAGTCTTCGTTAGGGGTGTCCCCAGCGGTCAGACTTGGAAGTGATTTGTGAACTGACGTCTGTGGCACTGATTTCCTTCTTTGATGAGAGAATGGCGTAATATTGTGGCAGTTCTTCGGTTCGACAATCGATTCGCTCGAATAGCAATGAATGTCTGAATCACTGATTCTTTTAAGGAAATCCTGTCGACGAACGACAGGAATGGGCGGAGCAGAGAGTGGCGCCGACTGACCCGACATTGGGTCCAATTTGTTGGGTTCTAAGATACTTATGTTCGGAGGCTTAAGAATCCGGTGCTTACGACTACCTTCTCTACCGAACGGCAATTTATAGAGATTTTTCTCAGTGCTGTTCAACTCAGGACTCGACGGAGACTTGCGTTTAATGCCAGTCGACTCGTGAGCACCACTTCTGATATCATTGTGACAATCGATCGAATCTTTAATCGAACGCATCATTGACTTAGTCTGAGGTTCAGAGGGTTCTGAACTGATGGGAGGGCTAGAAAACGGACCAGAGCTTAGACGTGATGAGGAATCGGATGAATGCAATGATGGCGATCGAGAACTAGTACTGAGACCGGAGTGGGATGTGATTGAGCTCGAGTTGGCCGACAATATGGCGTTCTGTGAGTGCGAGTGAGAGTTCTGATGATACGAATCAATAGTACCCGTCGTATATGTTTGGGGCCGAGTGTTGGCGACACTCAACTGATTTGGCACTAAAAAGGGTGAGATCGCATTCTGAGCAGTGGTTGGACTAAATTGTGGACACGTTTGCTGGTAATTGAAACTCGAAACATATGAACCGCTATAATGACCGCTCGACTGTGAAGGGGATGTTCCCAGAGGTGCACCACCTCTCACACCATTCAATGCATTTAATTGATGATTGATTGGACTGTTGGGCGTCGAGTATGGAAAATATGTCGGAGAATTGGCGCTCCCGAATCGGGGCGAATACATTCGCTGACCAGCAGTCATATCGTTGGCCATCGGGTGGTATAGACCTCTTTGTGACCCATGAGACGGATGTGTCGGTTGAGGGTTGAGTGGAGAAGACGGTACAGACTGAAGTCCTTTGGAAGAAATGGTGACCTCTGCCAACCAGTTTAGGTTGTCTTAACACAAATCGTATGTTTAGTAAACAATAAATTAAAGTCAATTAAAGTTCAATACCCGAGTGATTGCGAGTTGGGTTCCGATCGGATTCAGCGGTCGATAAGTTCTGTTGCGATGTATTTTCTGCGGTCGGAGTCGTCGTAACCGAAGAATCACTACTTTTGTTGTGATTGTCCGACAAATTGCTTTTATTCTGACTTAACATCGATTGAGTCGAGTCTTTGTATTTGTTATCAATTTTAGTGATATTATTGTTGTTATCATTAAAATTGTTTGACATCTCTTTTGTGTCATTTGTGGTCAGACTTAAAGGAGTATTGAGTGAATTGTGAGCCGAAAACCACTGGGGGTTAAACAGACTCATAGAAGACAAGAATAAAGGGTTTGGAGGGAAAGGGAACGCAGTGTGACTCGAAGGGGGAGGAAGTGGTAGCGGAGATGGCATCGAACCAAACAAATGAGATCCAAATGTTTTGGACGTAAGAGGAGAACACGTGAACGAAGGACTGCAAGAACTGACAATCGCTGACATCGAGTGCTTTGTCGAACCTATAGGTCAGACATTAATTAGTTTTTACACAAAAGCCTTCAAAATATCAATCAATAGATTTCCTCTGAAATCAATGACTCATTGCATAGAAATCTGTTTCCTATAAAACAATTAATTTAATACTAATATCTATTATTACATCAATTATGGGATTGTTTTGCATTAAAAACATTATTTAATTGAATGACATCTGATTTCAATGCAAACTAAGAATCATTTGTCAGATATAATGCATTTGACTATTAATTGTATTTTGCATTCAATCAAATATTTAATTAATGAAAATAATTGAAAGTAAATACCATTTTCAAGAGAACACATATTATTCGACATAATATCTATGGTTACCACCGATGGCCACAACAAACCACAGCTTCGGTTTGACAATCAATTGGTTGAATCCAACGTTTGGTCCAAATTAGTGGACCTCTGATAACAACTGAGGACAACAACCGAAGAAACGGTGAATCGGATAACAAAGTGAACAAAACGTTAGACTTAATAGAAATGATTGAAATGAAGTGAAAACTAATTATTTGTTGAATTGAATGCACTTTAGACTCGACTCATATATAAACAGATTAGATATTGAGATGTCTTTTCATGTCTTTTCGATGAATTGACTGTTTGTTTGAAAATTGATGCCATTTATACCGTTTTTATGCCATTTAAAGAGCTCTTTGTCAGACACTTCACGTCTTGTATATGATAGCGATGGCAGTCGTTGTCGTTAGAGCTTCACAGCACTGACTCTGAGGCTGAGCTCAGTTTGCAGTTTAGGTTTGAGTTTAGGTTAGCTTTAGTTGACTTTCTCTCCGATGAATAACTTGTTTGCAATCATTTTGTGCACAACTTCTCCACAATTTGTGTTACAGAAGACTAAAAGACTATTTGAAAGTGAAGGCAGTCGTCAGTCAAGTCATGTTATGTGTGCCCATTGATAGGCAGGTAGTGATGAAGCGCCTGTAGTGCCTCCAGTCTACCAGTTATGCAGAGCACAGCACAACCACTACTATTAAGAGGAGAAATGTGTACAACAGAGTATGTGTAAGGCATTAGACCTACACAACAGAGAACAGCACAACTGAACACCACTTCTGACAGAAACAGTCAAATAACTTGAGCTGAGCCCTGGCCTTGAAGGGACTTTTGACCGCCGGGACATTTTAGCACTACATAGCAGTGGCGGACTCACCACTAATTCACATACTCTGCCTCCAAATCAATGTCTATTGAACTAAAAGATTACAAACAATGCATTCCTTCAAAAGATTGCAAATATTTTAAATACTTTTACTCTTTCTTCAAATCAATTCAACTTTTATTCAAATGATTTATTGATTTTTGAAACTATTTAATTGAAAATCTATTAAACAAAAGTGGTTTTGCTCTGACTCTGCAATCACTGGAAAGACTGCATTGAATCCAATATTTCCTGCCTTTGCATAAACTGTGTATAAGTTTAAAGTTATTTATCAAAACCAAAATATGTGAGTCTAAGCCCTCTCTGAGCCCATAGACAGTCCTCCGTTCACTTGACGTTTGCTTCAATTTTTCCAATGAATCGGTAGACAAGTAATGAAGGCTTTCAGTAAAGCCTTAGTAATAGTAATGTTTATGGAGTTTAGCGTAAAGTTAACCAAAACAATGCTAAAGTCTATTACTGTAACAGTCTATTAGATTGCAGTCATTGTCTGATAAATGTTCAAAAATACTCGACTAACAGACTATTCAGACTTAGCCTTAAAATTGCCATTAATTCAAAGTCTTATCTCAAATACAAATAATTAGATAAATAGAGAGAATCTGTTTTTCATTTCAAACAATTTCCACATTATTTACGCAATTATTTTCATTAATGAATTTGAATGAAAACTCATTTACAACTTCTTTTGCGATTCAATGAGTTATTTGTCTGAATAATCGCAAAATCAAAACTTAATCATATCTTTCATAAGATTTCATTCAAAAGACTTTCAATAAAACTTTTGATGTTTTCGTTAAAATATGCAAAAATCAATTCAAAGCTTAGACACCAGAAAATATTGAACAGCAATCAAATGAACTTGATACGTTTTGAGCTATTCCATACAAATACTTTAGGATAAATAAATTTTAGCTTGATCACATAATTTGATTTCATCAAACTTATTTTTGATTCCATATTTGACTAAACTAGGTATAGAACTATTAGATATAATATATTTGAAATGTTTTTCATTATCTTTGAAACAATAGTAGAGACGAAATGATTATTACATAAGAAGTTAAACTATTTTCTGCATTCGAGTCATGAAATCGATTAAAAATGACTTTTTCTTAAAATAATTAAATGATTTAAATATAGAGAAGAGTTGAGACATTTTCCCATAAAAGTTAAATCAAAGGACTGATTGTGTCTGAAGTGACATTTGATTGAATAAAAACGAGTAACGCTTCAATCGCTTCAATCTTCACATTTTCCATCTGTTATTCAATTGAAGATTAAATTATACACTAAATATCACTTCACTAATAGTTTTCATCTCTTTTTTGTAAATATTTTTCTTTATTTTCATTTCAAGTAAACCACAAAACGATTGAATATTGAATTTTAATTAATTTTTATCTAAATAATTTAAGTTGCAAGGTATACAACTAGTTTGCATTCATTTTCGAGATTTCATAAAGATAATTAAAAGTTCAGTATATATACTGTAAGGTGCAAGGTCAATAATTCCCTGGAAATTCATTTGAGACTCAATTTGAGAGGATAATAAAACTTGTTAAATGTGAAATGTTCTACCTGGCTGATTTCTGTCAAGTAATGGTCATAAGACGGTCCAACCTCTAAAAATATATCAATTTTCGTGGAATTTGAGTCAATTATGAACTCATGTTAGAAAATAAAGCGAATTCGAGGAAAGTTTTATTTTGTAAAATTATTTTTTTTTAAAAGTAATAACACTTTTGTTTAATAAGATTCAATTTAATTTGATATTTATTCTTAAATTTTAAATGATGCTGTCATCTTGGAATTTATTTGTGCAATAATAGAAGTCATGAATATGTGATCACAAAGTATTTCTCTCTCTCTCTCTCTCTCTCTCTCTCTCTCTCTCTCTCTCTCTCTCCCCTCGATGTTTAACTTAAATACAATGAAAATAATTTAATAACAACTATAATGAGTGGAGACTTGTTATTAAATGAATTTATGATAGACTTAACTGAGGGACAGATTATGGAAGAAAAATGACATTTATTTATGTTTTTGAAGAAATATTTGAAAAGAAGTGACTCTTGAAAGTGAATAGAAGTGAAAAGTAAATTATCATAAGTTGAGTCAATTTGTCGTCAATTCTTGAATATAGTTATGGCTATCATATGATTAGGCAATAATTGTTTGCATTTCTCAATACTAACGCCAAATAAAAATGTTTTATTCGTTTCTTATTAATAGACGTTTCGGTTCACTAATCGATCATTGAATGAATGACTCGATATTTAACTGTTTTTCAAACTCAAGACTTCAAAAGAAATAAGACATAAATTGTGTGCAATCAATGAATAAAGATTTGAATTGGCAAATGTTTTGCAAAAGTTGCAAGATCACAACGTCTTAAGTAATTTAGTGTCGAAAATATGAGATAATTTATGGCAACAGGTTTTGTGTTGTCGTCAATCGACTCCCATTCAAATCATTCAAATCTTACATAAATTCTAAAACTTTTAGACTTTAATCGAAATAAAACTCGAAATTTGTATAAATTTTTTGACAATTTTAGAAACTATTCGTTAAATGTTTATTACATTTGATCTTCTTTGAGGTCTTCAAAGAGATTCACTCAGAGATAGAACCAAACCATTGAACTCTTTAAGCAATAAACATAAATAACCCGTTGAAGATGCCTTTGCATTTGCCTTGCTTATTTTACTTCATATTTCATTAAATTGCAAGTTTTAAAAACTCAATTATGAAGTTCTAAAGCTTTTCTCTCTCAATAATAAACTGATCCCGACTATTGACTATTGATTTTACTATTGATTCCATCAAATTCTGAACAAATAAAAAATTCTATTGATTTTTAAGATCAGAATATTTTTGATTATTTGATGACATCTTTCGGACAGAATTTGATTCAAAAAATTAATTTATGTTTTGATTCGTTTGATATGTTTTTCAAACAAATTGTGTCAATAATTGGCAATAATTTACAATAAAATCATTAATTGAATCGGAAATCAAATTGTGTTTCAAAATGTCTGATAAGTTGTCGGAAGCGAACGAATGCTATAATAGGGCCGAAAAATAGTAAGACTTTCGACTTTCAGACAAATATTTAATTTTGAAAAAAAAAATCAATTTTAGTCTTAAAACAGGTTTTCTTAAGTGGAAACCCGAGTATGAGTTGGCGGCCAATGAATACTCTCGAGCGGGTCTGACATCCAAACTATTGATTTCAATAATTGTTTAATTTGTTTGTATGGATAGCGACCTGTTTTAAAGCGGTCCGAATGGCAGACAAATGTCTTGACGCCCACCTCAAGGCTGCCGACTGTTACTACAAAACCGGATCATATTTTTCGGCCGCAAAGTAACAAAAATTTGTTTACAATTCAGTCATTAAGTCTTTTATTTGGGAACAGATGTTACGAACAGTCAGCGATGGTCTCCAAAGAACTCAATGATTGGGATTCAGTCGTCAAGTATTTCGACAAATCATGTTATCTATACCGAGAACACGGCATTCCAGACACGGCAGCCCTCACTCTAAACCGCGGCGCACAGTATGTCTTGAGAAATGTACCCCTTTTTGGCTAAAATATATTGAAATTACAGACTAATTGAGAGTCAAAACCCAGAAAAGGCCGCCCAATGGTACGCACAGGCGAGTGAAGTGACGATGTTAGAGGACAGACCTCTCATCGCTGCAGAATATGCCAACAAATCGGTCAGAATTTATCTGAAACTCAAGAAATACGACGAAGCGATTCAATGGCTTCGCAGCGCAATCGGACGTATACTCGAAGCTGAAGACAACCGCGCTTTGGGACGACTCTATATCGGACTCGTCTTAATAGAGTTGGCGCGAGAAGATGTGGTCGCGGCTCAAAAGGCTTTCCAAGAGGGCAGGAGGTGTGCACTCAAATCCCTTTCAAAACCAATTGATATAATTATAATTACAATCAATTTATTGCAATTAATTTTCTAACCATTAGTCATATGGAAGATCCGGAACTCTATTCATTGATAACACTATTGGAGGGTTTCGACCAAATGGATGCCAACGCTATCGTCAGTGGACTTAACAGTCCTTTCATCAAAAGTATGGACAACGAGTACACAAAAATTGCCCGAAATTTGCAGCAAAAATATTCGGCAAAAGCGTCAGACAATCCAAAGACAACAGAAGACGGTGACGACGACGAGGCGGGAGCTATGCTTTGAAACTATTTATTTGAAATACCGGTACTATAACTGTAAATATGAAAATAATCAATCAATTCATTCCAAGTCTATTCCAATCGTTATTTGAAATCTAAAATAAAAAATGAGTCAATTCTTTGCTTATAAATGAATTCAAAGCAAAAGTCAAAAACCATTTCTTAAGAGAAATGAAAAAATTTGAAAAAAACTGATTGTATTGTATTTGTGGCACAAAAAACAAATAAAACGTTTGAATGGAATGTCTATCAAATGAACGAAACATTCAATTGTTTATAAAATGTCTTTAAATCAATGATATGACCACTCATTTCGAAGAATCAAATGACTTAATATTTCTTTTTAAGATAATTTCAGAAAACAATTTCTGTGAGTAATATATTAGAGGCACTAAACAATCAGTCGTCTGCAGAACCCGTTCCTCTCTTTACTCTTCTCTGTCGCGGAGATTGTCTCACTTTCGGTGATTTGTCTGAAAGGAAAGCATTAAATAAAAACAAATTTAAATATAATCGAAGGCTTACTGAGAGAGTTGAGTGTCTCCTGAGGTAACCAATCGTAGTCGACGTCATTAGGATTGGAAGTTCCCATTTCTGTCTTGGGTTTGGATGACGTCAGGTGCCTCTTCTGCAGATATCAATAGTCCATCAAATGGTCATTACTTTAATAATTGTCTAATACTTACACCAAAAGAGATAAAGAATTGTTGGGCGCCGACAATAACTAGGACTACAACTGCTGCCAAAAACACGTATAAGAAAAAGGTTTCGCCGTCTAATCCCTCATCCAATTCAACGATAGAAACCGTTTCATTGAAGACTGCGTTCAAGTATTGGTTTCCATCCTTTGGATTCAATTCACATTTAATATAAAATGAGACAATAAATGAAGACTTACGGCATCCCTATAGAAGAGATTGACTGTAAAACCATAGGGTCTGGTACTAAATGCTTCGCTTACGAAGAATTGATAGGCGAGAGTCACCTCCTGTTTAGGTTTGACGACTCGGTTGTAAGCAATTGCCGTAAACTTTAAGACAAATTCAATTAAAACTAAAAAACAATTTCAAATAATTTGTATACGTTTTGCAAATGGAAACTAAAGTCTTGAGCGTATCTGAAAGAGGCGTCCATTGAGTCCACGATATAGTCTTTAGTGCCTTTGTTTGCGAATCCGACCAAAAAGTGGACCTCTTTTCCCGCCGGGAGTTCTGTTCCCAAAGAGTTTTTGTAAGTTTTTTGAAACAAATTTAGTTTAAAATGATTTTAATTCAAACCTAAAGCCATTTGAGAGGGTTTTGTGAATAAGAAGAATGAGTCGATATCTGGGGATGCCTTCAAATTAACTGCTTGTGTATCGTCTTCCTCATCGTCTTCGCCGGTCTTAAGGACATCTCCCTCTTCAACGTTTGCCTCTTCTTCTCCTTCGAGAACGTCTGCATTTTCTTCAGGATTTGTTTCTTCTGCAGCCTTTGCATAGAGAGAGTGCGAAAGTCCTATAAAACAAAGCCATCGATGGTTTAGAATCAGATTTAAGACGAGATAACGATTGGATTAAATGCCACGTAAGCCATAAAAAGCTCTTAAAACAAGACTTAAATACCGTTTTCGTGGAGAATAACAGCGATGGGTATCACAAGTAATACAATTAAAACTAATTTATTGAACATTTTGGCGATTCTTCGGGTTTTTAATTAATTATTTTGAATAAAATTATCAAAAATTCAAAATATGTTTAAAACACTTTTAAAGCATTGTTTTTCAAAACGAGTCCATAAAAGCCATAAAAGAAAAGAAATATTTAATGCAATCATTGAATGCATGAGTCGTTCATTCAGTGCTGACATCGACTGACGACCGGAGCTCGAAGTGAGACACGAGTGCTGTCTATCGCTTATTATTTCACTCATTTCATCGATTTATTTACAAATTGTTTATTAATTATATTTTTTCTATATTTAAGAGATTTTAAAAAAGTTATGAAAAATTCTTGAGATATGAATTCAATAGAATGGCCGCCAATTCTCATCCGATTTAAGGAATCAAATATGAAGTGGAAAATCGGTTCCAAAGTAATCGTTCCGACGGTCGGTCTTATCGGCAAATTTTGGGCACAATGTCTGAACTCAAGTCGAGTCCACAATCACTCCGTATTATTGGATACTCTGACCAAACACTACAATAATAAGAGGAGAAGACCTCTCATCACAATATCAAACCATTCTTCGTGTTTAGACGACCCCTTGATTTGGGGTCCATTAATACCTATGAAATGGCAGTTGAATTCTGGTCGTCATCGGTGGTCGACCGCCGCTCAAGAAATTTGTTTCACTAATCCATTATATTCTCTGTTCTTTGCTTTGGGTAAAACTTTTCCTATAATTAGAGGGAAAGGTATATATCAACCGGCGATGGAATTCGCTTTAGAACTGTTGGGAAACGGACAGTGGCTTCACTTCTTTCCGGAGGGAAAAGTAGTCGAACCCAAAAAATCTGAACCAATAGTTGAGTCCCGACTCGAAACTGATGTCAACGTCAGTGAAAATATTGACTACGAATTGAGCCCTTCTTATGAACTGAAGTGGGGTTTGTCTCGACTTATATTAGATCACGTATATAGTGACCAGACCTGCAAAGAAGTGGAAGTATTGCCGTTCTATCACTTGGGTATGAATGACATTCTCCCCACAAAAGAGCCATATATTCCTCGCGTAAACAAAAGGACGACATTCTATATCCGAGAGGACGGACCCATACTTTTCGACACAAAATTTTTGTCGTCTCTGTTCGAAGACATGTCAAACATGGGATCAAAAGAGAAGAGAATTAAAATAATGAGATTTTTTGAGTCAGAAATGAATTCCCTTAAAACCAAAGCAATAAAACTTCACAATTGTTTCGATAATAAAAGGGTTTCTATAAAACAAAATTAGAATTAATATTAAGTTTTAAATTAGTTTTAATGGAATTTCATTATTAAATGAATTCGTTTTTTTGTTGAATTGGTTGAAATATTGTACAAAATATTATATTTAATTAAAATTTTAAATATAATTCATTTAAATTAAATGCAATAAAATTTTAAAATCTTTTTAAAATTCAAATCAATATTTGGTTGAAAATTAAATCAAATAAATGATTAAATTATAAGAAATTGATTCACATTTTTATACATAATTCGTATCAATAAATAAATTAATGACTCATTTCAGTGAAGAAATACTTGTCGTCAACAGAAGTTTTGTTGACATCTCTTCTCTGTTTGGGTCGGAGTCGTCGTCTCCTTCCATAGAATTGGTCAGAATAGGGATCGTTGGGTATTGGATGCCATCGATTGTGACAATAGGGGGGAAAGAACTGCCGATATCTACCGGCGCTGTAATGATCTCGATGTGAGCGGTGGGTATATTATCGTCGAGTCCGTCATGAAATTGAAACGTGAATTCACTGTTTGATGAATCCTTTGGAGTCATTTGCTCGGAATCGCCCAAAACTGCTGTCGTAAGCGTCGCGTCGTGAGAGTTAACGTTTGACGGCTTCGGCTTTGATTTTGTGGCCGTCGCTGAACCCAATGTCTTCTTCGCATTTGTCTTCGCTTTTGAAGACTTCTTAGTCTTAAGACTTGAAGTGATATCATCTGCGCTGACATTTGGAAGACACGAATGCTTTTTCAGGTCGTGTTCTGAAGCGAAAAGATGTCCACAACTCTGACAATCGAAAAGAGTTATGAAATCTGTTTTGTTCAGCGAAATTGAATTCGATATCGAAGTGTTGGGAGTCGTGTCCACTACTGTTTGACTTATTTCGTGTGCCTTTTGATGCTCTCGAAGGTGTGCTCGACGTGAGAACGATCGCATACAGACATTGCACTAACAATACAATCATTTGCATTAAAATAAAGATAAAAATTGAAAACAGTTCAGACCTGATGTGGTTTAATGCCTGAATGGGTCAACAGATGAGCCTTTAGTTTGTCGGGTCGGTTGAACTCTTTGGGACAACCGGTATGTGCTTTGAAGGGACACTTATATCGTTTGATGGGGTCGTGAACCAGTTTATGGCGCTTTAGTTTATCCCTTCGATTGAACGCCGCCTCTGAACACAAAATAATTGATGCATTCAATCAAAGTATTGTAAACTCAAAGGAAAGGACTTACGACACATATTGCAAGCGTAGGGCTTCTCTCCTAAAATTAATTCAATAAAAATTTCAATCGATTGATAGTTTACCAGAAGATAAGTAAAGAGAATAGAGTACAGACCCGTATGAATGACTAAATGGACTTTAAGGTAATTCGCAGTTTTGAATGTTTTCTGACAATATTCACAAATGTGTAGATTCGAGCCGTGAGTCAACAAATGTCGGCGCAAATAGCGTTCACAGGGAAACACTTTCTGACAGGACTGACAGGGATAGTGATGCGTCGAAGTCGCCAAATGGTGTTCCAGTGCTGCCGGAGTCGTGTATTTATTCAGACACTTCTGACATCGAAAATATCTATAATGAAAATGTTTTGAATAAAAAGTTCAAAAGTAATAAACACTTTGAATGGAAACCTTTGTCCGGTTCGTGAGCCCTGATTGGGGTATAGAGAGTGTGAGTATTGATGGACTCCCAATTCATATAATGAACTGAAAGTTTTATTGCACTGATGGCACCGGTATGTCATCTCTGTCTCATGTGTTTGAATGTGTTCCAGAAATGGTTCCAAATCAGAGAACATGACCCCACACGAGGACTGAATGCATTTGTAAACCTTTTCTCTCTTATGAGACTTCATATGACTTTTAAGTTCAAAATAAGTTTTGCCATTATATGGACAGTAGGGACAGACATAACTGCTATCGATTGAGTTCTTTGTCTGTCGTTCCAAACAACTGTCTTCTGTTTTTTCGTCGCTATCGATGAACTCTTCCTCCAATTTAGAGATTTCTGAAGCAGAGGCCGCCTGTGGGGGCAAAGTGTGAGCCAACCCGTCGGGCCATACCTTATGGGTCTGCATATGTTTCTTGACATTACCTGAGATGAGCAAAAAAAAGTAAACCATTTGGTCTTTGGATTGAAATTTGAATAAAAGACTCACTTTTTTGTGCGAAAGCTCTGCCACAGACTGTAAGACGAAATCAAATTTAAATTTATATAATAACTGATAGACTGAGAAATTACTGACCGACGCATTGATAGGGTTTTTCTCCGGTATGGCATCGGATGTGTTGCTGTAAATCAAAGTTTTTATTGAAACTACGGTCACAAAAAGTACACTTCAGTTTGGCTGTCCTTTTGGGAGACGACGGGTTCGAATTCGAATCCGAAGTAGTGTTGGACACCGTTTTGATCGCCCGCTTACGGCTCTTGTGTGCCGACGCTTTGAGATCAGAGGAGGGCAACACATGAATGGCTGCATCCATTTGCTTCTTATGACTACTTGTTGTCGATTTATTTGACACATCTTTTGGTCTTATATTCGACACAATATTAGTGTTAAGTGTCGTTAACTTTGATTGAGTGACAGTCGGAGCGATTGGAGTCAAATTTGATGACGAGATTACTGTTATTGGAATCGAATTATTGCCCGAAAGTGAATTCGACTGAAGATTCAAAAGAAAATTCGTCGGAAGAGTGACTGAAGATGTGGTAATTGAGTTGTTGTTCGATGTATTGGAGGTCTGGACTAAAAAAGGAGTCGACACTAAGTTATTGAGGAGAGACACCGGAAGGTTCAGAGTCTGAGCACCAGTTCCTCCGTTCGACGTTTGAATCGATTGATTGATGTGAAGATTCGAATTATGCAGAGAAGGAAAGACTGTCGACAGTGTATCTGTGGTACAGGTCGTTGTCAATGAGTTATCTCCACTTATATGGAGAGATGAGGGACTTATTGATGAAATGTTTCCGATGTTGTGCTCCAAACTAGAGGTAAGAGTCAAGAGATCGGATTCACTTAATATGACTCCACTCGCAATTGTCGGCAGATTTGGAGACAACTGAGAGATCAATGAGTTTGCATTCGATGACTTCAAAGTAATAGTGCCCTGAGTTTGGGAACAAGAGTGCGACAACTCATTAGAACTGTTGGTACTTCCCTTACGACCGCACTCTCTCTTATGGTTAACAAAACTGTTGAGAACTGAAAATTGTTTTTTGCATTTTCCGCACTGAAACACATCCTCTTCGTCCTCCCCTTCCAATTGTTTACCGAAATCTTTAATTTGATTATTGATTAGAAATTTACAAAATATTTAAAGGAATAAGAATTGGGTTTAAAGGCATTTTAAACAAGTTATCGAAAAATCAAAAGTAAACTTATTTTTCAACACTTATTAACTTATTTTTAATGAAATTATTTTTTAAATAAAACTTTTTAATAGTATTTATGACTAAAAATATGTAAAATTACCTGAATTTGAGATATTAGTGGCGTTCGACTGATTTGATTCATTGAAGAGCTGCTGAACCGCCAAAACTGTCTGATTATCGAGTGTTGAAACACCTGTTCAGACAATTGAATCAAATTTTAAATTTAATTAAAAATTTGTTCAAAAATAATATTCGAGAGATTAACAGAAGAATAGAATAAAAGTCGAACCCTATAATTATCATATGATTATCAAGATAAACTATTGTGGATACAGTCTGAGTCTGTCCTAGCTCACTCTCAGACTCTCTGAATGACCTATCTCCGCTCATATAATCTTGTGCAATTAAATTTGGTTTATTTATGGTAATAGTTTGGTGGTATTGTGTGATACTTTCAATAAAGTTATTTTATAATAATTATTGAAAATTGTGCTCTTCTACAGAATTGTGCAGAATGTTTATGTGATGATCATGGTCATTATGGTCATTATGGTCATTATGGTTATTATGGTCATTATGATAGAGTCAGTCCTTATTCATGTAAAACTAAATAATCATTTTTGGCATTCATTTGAGTTTCATTTGAATCATAAAAATGTAGAAAAATATGAATTACTATTGATTTGAATGATTGAGAGAAATGTTTATTAGAATTAAAGTTAAAAAGTTTTGTTTTGAGTACTAAAGGGATGAGAGTTTGTGAGAATAGCTCTCAATATGACTATCGCACAGCTATTGAGAGGTTGTGCTGTTGTCTGTATGACTCCCATCCCAGCAATAGTTGGGCTCAGAGTATGGCTCTTACAACACAACGACACACATCCCGTCCCAAACTTTACTCAACTCATTAAAACTTTTGTAAAACTAATGAAATCCTCAAAAATGAAACACAAATTGAGAGGTAATGAACGGACGGAGAGTCTGACCACTGGTTTGAGACATAAAAAGACTCCAATCAATGAATTGAAGCCATTTTAAGACTCAATATATTGGGTCTCATTTCGCAAAATACATTAGTCTTAACAAAACTCATAGAAAATCAAATTTTTTCAATAAATTTATATTTTTGTAGTATTTTATGGTTTTTTGATAACGTTTTTACTCGAAATTCATAATTAAAAGCAATTAAATTGAATTCAAATAAAAATTACCCAAAGAGTCGAAAATCAAGTGAGAAGTGGTCGCCATTCCTTACTATCCATTAATAACGTTACAAATTATTTCACTTTTAATTCATTTGAAACCATTGTTTCAATTGAAAAATGGGCTCAAAATATGTTCCGTTATTTATGTTATATTCCTTTGTTTTGATTCAAGTCTTGTTTTGTTTGTAAACAATAGACAATCGATTGTCAGACAAATAGTGATCGAAATGAAGCCGACGATAGTCGCCGACGAAATGTTTCCCGAAGGCGTCCAACCGTTCATCGATTTGGACGAAGTGGTCGCTTCCGGTTCAACACTTGCCATAGATTTGACACAAAACGAGAAATTAGTTCACAACGACTTCTTCAACCAATTCGATGATCTCATGGATGACGAAGACCTCAAGTAAAGACATCACGAATTTGATTCTCATTTGATTATCAACTGATTGTCACGAGTTTTCAATTTTATTTAAATATGTATTCATTTAAAAACAATTTATTGTATTATTTGTGATAAGAGTTTATATTCGATTAAATTTAATAAATTGATTACAATTTACTGACAATCTGTGGGTATCACAGAATCACTATTGGAAGGGATGTCTTCGCTATTGATTACGAAAAGAGTGTCGCCATTGTTCTGATCGATGGGAACGTAAGAAAGTAAATGCATTGTTTGCGGCAATTGATAGACCACTTGACCCGAATCGGTTCGAGTGGCCACTAATCTCAAGGGTTGGGTTGAGTTCTCTCTTTGACCGACAGAACTGAGTTTTTTCTGAGGCCGACCTCTTTTAGACTGTTGTCCTACTGTTTGCCGAACAGACCTATTATAAGAGTGATCGGCACTGGACTCAACAGTTCCCTGCATTAGACGGCGATAGAGTTGACTCTCGACTTCAATCATTTTACCACTTTTGGGGTCTTTCCCACTCGTCTCCACTTCTAATTCTAAAACCTGTGGTTCAGTCCGTTCTTCAATCACTTCTTCTGTTTGTTTGCGATTTTCTGGAGTCTGTCCATTCGGATGACTGTCCCGTTGCAGCTCTAGTATAGCGAGAGCTGCGCCAGTGGTAGGCATTAAGTCCTGATGATGGCGGACATGACTTCGCAAAGAATCTTCTCTAACGAAAGAAGAGTCGCATAATTCACATTTGAATTCTTTCTGACACAAAGCATTTCCTCTGAATCTGACTCTTCCTCTTTGGTTTATTCGAGTGTTTGTCTGTAATTTAGTGACCATTTTCTTCTTGCGTTCAAAATTCATACCAAAGTCCGGATGTTTTTTCCTGATATGAGTCCTCAGATTACAGGCCTGACGACAGGTATAGCCACAGACTTCGCATTCGTATGGCTTTTCGTTTGAATGAATTCTAGAATTAAATGTTTTTAAAATAATTTTTTGTTTAATTCTGTGGTAAATACCGGATGTGATTATTGAGCGCTGATCGCGAAGAAGTGGTATAATTGCAGTGATCGCAACTCAAACACTTTGCGTTGTGTTCTCTTATGTGTTGCTGAAGAAGTCGTTTGGAAGGCGCCACGAATTGACACTCATTGCATGCCATTTGACTTTCATCGGAATGATTCAGTTTGTAATGCATTCGAAGGTTTCCTTTTATGGCAGACCTATAGTCGCACTGATCGCAAGCGAAAGGCTTCTCTCCTGAAGAATATATTTTTATTGGTCTAAACAATTATCTTAAAACAAAGATCGATACCAACCCGTGTGGAGTCTTAAGTGACGCTTCAGGTCTGAATTGATTTTGAAAGAGGCCGGACATAGAACGCATCGAAAAGGAGCGTCACCTTAATGTTCAACAGATTAATAAAAGACATGACATAAAGATTGATCTAAACCTGTGTGGGTTCGCAAGTGGACCACTAATTGACTTGAGTTGCGACTCGCATAACGACATAATTGGCATTTATATGGTCGGTCACCCGTATGGACCCTTTTGTGTTTAACTAAACCGCTTCTATCAATCGACGCATACGGACCTGGAGTTCATTTATTTGATTAAATTTGATTCAAATACTTTTAAACCACTCATACATTGATCGCATTTATATGGCTTTTCTCCGGAATGAGACCTTTCGTGAAGTTTTAGTTTATCGGAGCGATTGAAACATCGGTTACATTGAGAACAAGTGAAGGGCTTTTCTCCCGTATGTATTCTATTGATAAAACACAACTAATTTAACAAATATTTGATCCAATGATTCAAACCTGAAATGTCTTTCCATGTCTTTGAGATAAGATGTGACGAAAGTGCAGAGAATGGTATTGAACTGACACTTAAACTTTTTACTCTTTCCTACCATTAATTCTGAATACAGATATTTAGATCCAGTCTTTGAACAATTCGAGAGAATAATATTTGAATCTATTTCTGTCTCTTTGTTTGACTCATTTGTGTCATTAATTTCATCGCAATTATCATTGAATTCAGTTTCAATCAGAGGAAAGGGTTCCTTGTCTTCTGACACAACAATTGTTTTGATATTCTCTTCCGTTGGAATGTCTTCAGATTCAACTAAACTTGTGATCAGTTCATAGCTCTCGTCATTAGATTTAGTTTTCTTTTGCTTTGAATTACTTTTCTTTCTTTAAATTCAATAAATAAATAAAATTTTGATTCTTTTTATTAATATTTTTAAATACTTTTTGACTTTTTCTGGACTTTCTTTCGACTCTTTCCTTGAATTCAAAGAGTTTTTCGATTTACAGACTTTTTTGTGTTCAACGAATGCATCGATTCTATGAAACTCTTCTCTACAAACACCACAGATATGGATATCCTCTGATTCTTCTGAAAGTTTTCAAAAATATTACATATTTTCAAAATAAAGACAAAAATAATTTCAAGTCTTTTATAAAATTATTTAGAATTAAGACTCGAAGAGAAGTGTTATCAGTTCTAATGATTATATACTAAATTCAATATAAATTTCATTCATTTTTATTGGTTTTTAAAATATTGAGAAATTGATTGAAAATATTTTATTAAATAATTTAAATCTTTTAAAACAAATAACAAAACAATAAATTAATTGAATACTAAGAAGCGATTTGTCGTTCAATTCGTTCAATAGTTTTTCTATTAATAAATTTTTGTCTTTTATTTACATAAAAAGCACTTATAATGGAAACCAAAACCATAATCGACTGAAAGACCCAAAAGTGATACTCAGATCTATCACACCATCGATAGACTGATCCAATTGTTTTGCATTCAATTCGTTGTCGAAAGCCATTTGGTTTGCAGGCAATCAACTCTTCAGAAGTATTGTCTGTTTGCGGACAACGTTCACAACCGGACAGTACTTCAAAGCTTTCATATCTCCAGCACTTGGACTCAGTCTTAAGGTTTTCGCTCTTAATTGCATTGAATTGACTCGAATTTAAAGTTTGTAATGAATTCAAATCGTATTTATTTATCTTATTATCGTTGGGTCTCAAAGGAGAGGGTTTGTCCACATTATCTGCCAATAGATCCTCAAATATAATGACAATAATGCAGACCATAATCAATATGACCACAACTAATATCATTCTTCGAGAACTGAATAATTCAATCATTTTTTGTCACTTTTGTTGTCATTTAAAAATATCTTCAAAACAAATGCAAATCAAAATAATTTTATACATATTATACGTAACCAAACATTTTTGGGGATATTTTTGCTTAAATTGTTTTCTTATATTTCCTATCGATAGGGGGTTTGAAATGCATTTGACGTCAATTATGTTATTATTTTGAGGAAAGGCTCGCAATAGCAACGAGTTGTGGCCCTTAAACCTGAACTCCATTTTTACATTGAATTCAATGATAAACAAGATTTACCTGAACTCAAGTCTGTGTCCATCGTTGCGGTCAAATAATTGGAGCCAATCGTAAACTATAGTAAGTTTTGATTAAAACTTTTAATTTTCAAACAAAATATTTGATATATTTTGAAAAATCTCAAAACAAATGAATGAATTGAAATGAAATGCAAAACATTTGAAAACATTAAAAGTCAGTCTTTTCTCACAAAACGTTATTTTAATGATTACTTTATGCGCACTTCAGGCCTCCGCCCAATGCCTGAGCGCTAAACTCAAATCCAATATTTTGACTCAACATTAAAACTATCCGGATATTTAGCTGAGTAGCACATTATCTAGCTATTTTATTTATTCATTACTCATTTGTGTTCAAAGAATTTAGTTTTAATGCATTCAAAACAAATGTTTAATAAAATTAAATTAAATGATAAAACTTTTTATGAGTCAAATAATCATAAATTGCTTTTCAAGTGATTAAAACAAATTGATTTATTGGCAAAGAAGTGCCTCTCCTTCAGAATAAAGCAGATCATTGATGACCTGAAAGATGATGATTATAAAAATGAAAGCACCCGTCAGTATGACAGTCACTCCATAAATAAACAGAGCTTTGCTGAAGAGCACAGAATCTCCCAAACGGTTCATCTTTTTAGCCAAAGCAACCATACATAGACCCGGAAATACAAATACATTACACGACGCCAACGAACCTATAGTTCAAATAAAATCAATGCATTAAAAAAGTGTTCAACTTTTCATTAAATCAATTTATAGGTCGAAAAGTTGATAGAATTCAATGAGAACTCAATTATCAGTTATTCCGTTCAATACGTCGATGAAAAATATCAAAAATTTTAAAGTATTTCTGTTTTAACTCAAATGTATCGAAAAATTATTGTTAAGAAAAATATTGGATTTGTTTGAGTATTAAACAAATGATAAACTGAATAAATATGAGATAATATGAAAATAGAGTTCTTGAAAGTTACAAATGTTTACGAAAAAAGTTTGAATAGTTTGACACTAACCCAGAAGTTCAATAGAAATGGTTATGTTTGGCGTAACCAATGATAAGATGAGTACCACTACATTCCAAACTGTAGTTATAGTTATCCGACGTTTCAATTCTCCTCTAATAAAGTCTTCGGTCGAAAGTTTAGTGATTTCAGCGTAGAGTCCGTCGACTGCTCCTCTAAACTCAAAATATTGTTTATATTATTTGATAAAATGACATCAAAATATGGATACCTTCCACAGAACATGAGTGGGGCATAAGTTGTGATCATTTTGATAATCAGAGCAAAAATACCTTCGAATTAATGTTTTCTTAATTATAATTAATTTTACAAACAAAGGGTGGAATACCTGCCGCCACCACTGGATCTCTTGCGTCAAAGTTTTGCTGAAAAATTGTTTAATTCTTATCAATTGAATAGATATATAAAAGATTGGGTTTTACCATAATATCTGAGGAAACGGTAGAACCAAAAGTCAAGTACCCGAAAGTGCCGGCGAGACAGTAGACTATGAATAGGAGAACGAGAGCCAAAGCCGTCGCTTTTGAAAATGATTTGAGTTTCCTATCGGCCATACAGGCGTAGATCGGGACCACTATTTCGTGGGTCTTTCAAATTCAATTCAAATATTCAATTCATTTTATATTTCAAAAATACCTGATATGCGAAACAAACGACTGGAAGGGCAGCCAATAAACTTATTACACTACTTGGACTAGATCAAATAATAATTCAATTTAGGTTCATTTTTTAATTATTATTACCTAGTTTTGATTGGTCCGGGATTTATATCCAGAATATGATATTCATATACATTAAGGAAAACGACGTAAAGCATTGCGAAGACCCCGAGAGTGCTATCAAACAAATTTTAGAAATCAATTTTAATGAAAATAGTTATTACCAGTGTTATTACCTAGCATATCTCAAGAAGTCGAGTCTCTTGAAGTAACACATCGTCCAAATGCAAACAATAGCTGTTATACTAATCGTGAAATTTCTGTTGAAATACCAATTATGACAAAAGTCGTGTCCGACATAAGAATCAAATACTGATGAAATCAAAACTTAATTTTTGGAATAAGTTAAATGAGTTATTACTTCTGTCGTATTGATCGCCAATTATTATAAGAAATGTGACATTAATGCCAAAACAAGTGCACATAATAGAGAATGCGGCGAATTGTTGCGCTCTTTTGCCGCACATCGAGAGTAACACTTCGTGATAAGTGCTGTCATTATTGATGTCCGAGCAATAGACCAGTATTAACATAGTTGAGGCCAACATTGCAATTATCACCTGAAGTGACAATTTTTACGTTAACTTTGATTCGAATTATAACTAATACTCACCAATTGTACAGCAGTCGAGATGGTCAGCCCTCCCAGTCTGTCGTAAGCAACAGGATAGTTTAAAACTCCTGCTCCCAACGCAGCGTTAACCAGAAGGAAGGCCCCCACTCTCCAACTCGAACCTTATTTTCAATTCAATCAAAATTTATTAAACTAATGAATAAAATTATATTATTTTTAGTTAACTTCAAATTCTTTAAACAAGTCATTCAATTCGATGATTACTCCGATATTCAGCATAACTCAAGACGAGTCTCATCTCTACATCAAAATAAAGGCCCCAAACGCAAGAATTTCTGAAACTGAAGTCCATTTCGAGGACCAGGACTTCAGATTCTTTTCTAAACCCTATTATCTCCGGTAATATTCAAAAGAATTGAAATATATTTGTCTAAGTCTTTGTGTTTAGATTAACCCTTCCCTCGAAAATATTGGAAAATGGAGAGGAATCGGCTGATTACGACTACGGGAGCGGCACTTTTCTCATTAAATTAACGAAATTGAATTCTGGGGAACACTTCGAAGGACTCGATTTGTTGACTAAATTGTTATCAAACGAAACAAATAAACAGAAATATAAAAAGCCTTTAATAGAAGTGATTGACGAACAACAGGTTGACCCTCAAAATGATACTCTTCTGGAAGCGATAGACGAAGACTTCGACTGGCATTTAGACCAAAGAGTAAGACTTGAAAGTGAAGAACTTTCTTTGATTGGAGAGAAATATGGATTCGGTGAACAGTATTCTGGAATTGTTGCCCGAATTGAAGAAGAATTCTCTGATTTGATTGATATCAAAGACCCGGAGCACAAAAATTATAGCCAAAGAAGAAAAGAAAGACTTGAATTGGAAGCAAAAGATTTTAGTGATGACCACTACTTGTCTGATATGTTTGACCAAAAAGAGCTGATCTCTCAAATTATTAGTTATAAAGTGTTTGATTCCGATCATCAAAAAGATGTTAAATTGAGTGACGAACAGATATTTAGACTCAAAAATCTTCCCAAAAAGGAATATATTTTCGACAAAACAACTAAAAAGAGTTTATTGCTATCAATGGTTGATATTCTGTTCTCTTATGCCTACGATATGAGAGTCAATGAATGTGAGCCAAATGTAGAGTCGGGTTGGACTCTAACCAAATTGAGTGCAACCCTTTCCTGGTTTGACTCTTACTCTTCTCTAAAAGAAGTTGTCATCACATGTTTGAGACGATCCCTTTGTTACCCTCTCTATCGGAACTGGAATTTATCCCTAAAAGTGTTGGAAGACGTCATCAAAATCTTGAGATTCGGACAAAACTATGTTTTGAAATGTTTTTTAGAAATTAATAGAATTTTTAATGTTTGCGGAGACGGAAGATATTTACTGAATGACATTTATATTACAGACTATTGTGTTTGGTTACAATACTTAACACCGAATACCTTCCAATCGCTGTCCACTGCTTTGCAAGATATTAGAGTCACTAAAAGTGATCTCAACTTAGATTTAGATATTCTGGAAATAGCGGCACAACTGGCCATCGATGAGAACATCAAATCAAATGATGTGACAAACACTGAGACTTTCGATTCAAATGTTGAAAATTTAGAGCAAATCGAAGAAAATCTCTGTAAAAGAATGTGTGAAAGCATTTCTCTTCATACGAATGACACAAATCCCTCCACTTCTCAAACAAATGATATAAATGTCAAAAACGAAAACATCGATTCAGACGATGACCTCCTCATTGATGGCAGTCATTAGTGATAGTAATTATAATCATTTAATTTAAATAAACTGAAAGCAAGGAGCGATAAACTCAGGATCGGTTCAATGTATAATCACTAAATAATAGATCTTTAATAGATCTTGCTCATTTCTATATTTTAAGTTCATTTTTGTTATGTTTCAAATCAAGTATTTTTCAATGAATAACAAAAAGTTTGAATAAGACTTATGTCTGACCTCCTCTTAAAGCATCGGTAACTCCTTTTTTGCTATATTCTGATCCGCTGCTGTCGTCTGAAGCACTGGTAGGTTCATATTTTCTGGCGAGATGTTCGAAAAGTGGTGTCCTTTCGTTTTCCTCTTTAATGGTCGTCCACTCGACAATATTGCTTCAAATAACTCACTGTTTAGTCAATTGTTTGAATGAATTTATAAAATCTGAACTAACCTTCGATTGATTCGGACGGAGCCCTGTCTGCAAATTTATTAATCATTAATAAAATTTTCAAAATGTCTTTTGATATAAACCTTAATCTATCGGAGAGATCAGAGGACAGGGTTTGCCACGGGATATACGCCGGGAAGTCAACACTACTACTGATGCTGTCGTGAATGAAAGAACTGGACATTTTTCTCTGGTTTGACCGCTCCGTAACGGCATTACTTCTTCTGGTGACCGAAGAGTCATTCATCAAAAGGGATGTCTCCATTGTCCTGTTCTTAAAGCTCTGGGAAGCTTCCATTGGTTTCAATAGATACTTGAGTTCACTTAATATTTGAAATCGACTCAAAATTTTTGTGTATCACTCGATATTCATAGCACTGAATAAAAAATTTGATACTAATATTTGTAATAAAATTTCCAAACTTTTGATTTAAAACTCTACAAAATATTCAATAAATTAAAAGTTTTCCACAATTGAGAGACTTTGAGTAGAGTTCAGTAAAGATGAGCAAAACACACGACTACTGAATCATAGCGGATCCCATTCCTTAATGTTGTCCTATATTTCCTCTACTGTTCCCAAACTCTTGGTTATTGACTGATATCTTGACTCAGAAGGCGTCTTAAAGGACACTAAATTCAGTATTTGTTTTGCCGATAGAGAGATACTATTCTAATAAACTTCGAGTTCTGTCCATAAACTAAAGGAAAAATTATTATCTTTTGTTTAGTTTTCAATTTAATCATATCTTATTCGCAACTTCAGGGCTATTCACTGCAAACTTAGTCCAATTGGACATACCTTTACAGTACAACAGTTATATAATTTAAATTTTAATTAATTTTACAGTTAAACTGATCACTCGATTTACAAATATTTCTCAATTTCTGAGAATTTCTGGAATTCTGTAATAAATGATGACTGAAATCATTTAAAATTAATAATTAAATGGAAAAAAGTTAAAAATGATGTTAAGGTCCTATTTGTAAAAATTTTAAGCAGATGTTCACAACTGACTCAATCTGATAAAGTTTGTCAAAAATCAAAAATAGGATTCTATTGATTTCTTGTGACTACTTTCTTGTCTATCAACCAATAATTGGTTAGTCGTAAGACATATGTGGTTCAGAAGTACATCCATCAGAAGTAGATTATGTCTTCAGAATAAACACATGACTCACTGATAAACTCATAAACATTACAATAAAACTCTTTATAAATGTTTTTATTTCAAAATTATTTGATTCTTAAGAATAAATAAACAAATGTATGTTTCAATTGTAAATATTAGGGTTCGAAAAGTTTCTAGAAAGTTTCTCGAAAACTAAACTTCGAGAAAATCAATTAAAAATAGAAAAGTAAATGAAAGCAGATTCTGAAGCCTAAACTTTTTCAACTATACCTACACTTAATGAATGTTCGAGAAATTCTAAGACTCAATATTTTTTAAAAACTATTGAACAACTTTGTTTAATTGATTAACTTGGTAATTTTTGTGTGTGAAGTCAATTCTAAAATAATTTTAAACGATTTCCATTTAAGACCAAAGAATTAAAGATATGTTTATTGAAAAATATT
Organism: Tectocepheus velatus; assembly: GCA_034700625.1. Taxonomy (NCBI): domain Eukaryota; kingdom Metazoa; phylum Arthropoda; class Arachnida; order Sarcoptiformes; family Tectocepheidae; genus Tectocepheus; species Tectocepheus velatus. Next base: position 94,260 of record JAQIXV010000097.1, read on the forward strand.
AACTAATTATCAAAAATGAAAATATGTTTAACTATTATATGAAAATATTGGCGCAATAGTTATGTGACGAGTAGTTGAATCAATGAGTTCATTAAAATACATCACAAATCAAATATTTATTCCTAGAAATTATTTCTACAAAACACCTAACATTGTGTCCAAACGACACATTGTCAAGTATATTTTATCTTATTCGAAACAAGTTCAAAATATTTTAATTGCTCGCTTAGGTTTCAAATAAAACTAGTTTCAAATATTTTGTTTACCTGTTTTTACCTATTTGACATTGGTCAATTGACCGATCATTACAATGAATCATTAGGGAAAAAATAATTATTCATTTAAGTATTTGTAGTTATTCTTGAAATGTCATTCAAATGGACGACTCAATCAACTTTTTTTTTATTTTGAATTTCTTTAAATTGAATAAAAATTAAATAAATTAAAAGTTTTTACAATTTTTGTTTTAAACAAATAATTTTGAATAAATTATTTAGAGCTCAATAAATATTTGAGAAAAGATTAAAATAAAATTGAATTTCTTTGAAATGTATTTCCAAAAGAAAGCTAAAAATTCTTTCGTTGTATTTCTTACACAACATTAGAGTTAATTAAGTAATGATTTTATACTCATTAATGACTAACGACTAAAATATGATTGGATATGAATTTCAGGTCTAATAGTAATCAATCAAAATCTTAATTTATGGCAATATTTTTAATACAATATTTGATTATATCTAATGGCAATTGAATATTACACATATTATTATTGGAATAACAAAATTAAATGACATTCTTTGCATATAAAACAATGAATCAAGGTCACATTTCTAATCATTCTAACAAATTAATAACAAAAGCAAGAAATTCCTCGAACAAAATATTTTTGCATATCTGTCCAAATTGTTCTTGCTTGATTTTTATGAAAGTAAGTTAAATAAAATATGATCCGTTAAACTTCTATAACAATTCCAACAAAATTATATAACAATTATTTGTTTGATTCATTCAATTCAATAACAAATTGTGAGATATTCCTATCGAAAGTATTTTTTAGCTATAAATGAACTGAAGTTCGCTTTGAATTACTGTTAAGTTGAAAAATATTTAATCAAATTATCAAATTAACAAGTTCAAATTATATTCAACGGATGTTTTAGAATTTTTAAACCAAATAATTCAAAAATATTTGACTCTCTTTTCAAATCATAATACATGTCATCAAATATTTAATTGTATTTAATTATAATTTAAGTTTTTTTTTGCTTAAATTTTTTTCCATTTGATGTGAACTTATTTTTAGAACTAATTTAAGTAAATTTAAGTAATTTAAAGTGACTTCCTGAAGATTGACCCTGTTACTAATTATTTTCAACATTGTTTTAAGCTTTAGTTAAAATTTAAGGTTTACCCGATTCCCAGAGAAATAAAAAAACAAATAAAATGATTCATGTACATCTTATACTATTATCAATGTCAATTACTGTAATGTCAGAATTATCTAGGTAAAATGAAAGATGTCTAATGGATTTTTTGTCTAATCAAGTGTTGAAAGAGAATTCAATGAAGTATTTCATATATCAATCATATCTTCATTGGATTGAAAAACATTGGTTTGGATGCGAGTCATGAGTCATAAAGTTTCCGGTCTATCGATTGATGGCATCACTTCTCGATATTTACTGCAAAAGACTTTTTCGTTTTTATCATTTTTTTCACCAAAATTATACTCAAATCAAAAGCTTTGAAACGAAAAAAAAAGGATAAAAAGGTTTAGAAGTGGTTATTAAAGAAGAGACTAACAGTTGGTGTCTATCGAGTTGTGTCCCTCATATGTGTATCATATTTAACGCTTCACAGTTTGACTCAACGAATGCCTGTCCTATACTCGAGACTCGAGTCATTCCCAACTGTCACTCGGAATCACTAACCCTCACAAATAACTTCACAAATACTACGGTTTTCAAAATAAAGGAAAGGGAGTCTATTTAAAAAATCAATTTGACTCTTCATCATTTTTATCACAAACAATTCATTGTTTTAGAGTTTTAATTGAAAAGATATTAAGATGAATATTCCAAATATCTAGCTAGGTTATGTAAATATCAAGATAAACAAACAATTTAAGACCAAGATAAATAAAATGGGGTATAAAAGAAAGAGATAGGAAACGATTTATGCGAACATTTGTCGGCTTATAATGCGTTTGCGTACGGCTTTCGAGTGAAAGGGCGTTGTTTTGAGTCAATGGTGAGTCTGTTTGAGACTAAGAGTGAGTGCTATGACTGCTATTGACTGCTATGTTGTGATGACTCCAACGAATGCAATCACTGTTTGTTTTAACATTTGATTCACTTATTCATCATTTTTTAAATACAATTAACATCCGATTGTATATCATCTCAAATCTTATGTCCATTTGAGTGTTGGTCTAAATATTTGTTTAAAGCAATGAAATCATAGACTTTTGAAATGATTTTATGACACAAACAGTGATTGCCTTTAATTTTAGTGAATGTCTGGTATTTGCGCTCATATTGTGTCCGATATTGTGATCAATGCATCGGAAGTGTAAGCAATCGATTAATTATTTTAATTGAAAGACAATTAAATCAAATTCAGTGGAAATGAAGACTTTTCGGACTTTTGTTTTAATATCATTTGTGTCAATAATAACCGGAATTAATGCCAATAATGTCCACAATTCCCGCAAATCTATGCAAAAACGTTCAGTTCGTCCGACGAAGAGCTATGAGTTTAAAGAGTCTGACGGATCTGTTCAGGGAATGACTGTTTTCCAATTGGACAGAAAGATAAGCGAAGAATCCTATAAAATAGAGTCACTTAACCGATGGGTCACTGTTGACAATACCGGTGCCGTCAAAGTCAAAGAGGTCTGGGATTACGAACAGCTCGGAAAAGAAAAGACCATTGATTTCTGGGTCTATGCCTCAGGACCTCATCTCAACGGTAAGTCTTTATAATGATTTGGGAAGAGTTGCGGTCATTAAATGGTTTGAATCAATTGACAGATTTGGAGCGACAGAGGATTATAATCCATATAAAGGATGTCAACGACGAGAACCCATACTTCATAAACAGACCGATCCCTATGCAGGCAGTCGTCCAATTGAATGCTCCGCCGGGAACTCCTGTCTTCAAACTTCAGGCCCGCGATCCGGACACTGACCACAACATTCATTACTTCTTAGTTCGAGACAGAAGTGAGTCTTAAATCAATTCTCTTTTCGACTGAATTTCTAAACATTTTATTTGAATCGAAAGCCGGCGGAAGGTTTGAAGTCGACGAACGAAGCGGTGAAGTCAGGACTAGAGGTACCGATCCTTTTATGCTCGACAAAGAGTATGTCCTTTATGTGAAGGCCGAGGACCACAACGGCCCCACTGGGGACAGACAGTTCCAGTCGACAAAAGAGGAAAGGCTATCAATAATGGGAGGGAAGAGACCGCCGCAGTTCTATATGCCTCGATATGAGGCAACTATTCCTGAAAACCAGAGAAAAGACTCCGATATTATCGAAGTGAAGGCAAAGTCTTTTGCGGACAGAGATATAAGATATACGTTGAGAGCTCAGGGCAAAGGCGCCGGTACTTTCAATATCGGACCCACAACTGGTGTCGTAAAACTGGCCAAAGAACTCGATTACGAAGAACTACGACAACCGAAAACTTATTCCCTAATTGTGACGGCAACTGAAGATTCGGGCGGTTTCTCGACATCCGTAGAGTTAACAATCAAAGTGACTGACGTTAACGATAACGCCCCCCGTTTTGAGCTTCCAGACTACCAAGCTCATAACATTGATGAGGACATACCGATCGGCACTTCCATACTTCAGGTCTCTGCCAGTGATTTGGATACCGGAAAGAACGCAGAAATTGTATACTCTTTGGGTCGCGAAGAGTTCATAATCGATGAAAAGGGAATCATTTATTCCAACAAAAGACTGGACGCAGACATCAATAATACTTATGTTCTGACCGTTAAAGCGACCGATAAGGGCGACCCTCCGATGACAGGAACGGCAACCGTAAGAGTCTATACAGAGAACAAAAACGACGAAACGCCTAAATTTAGTCAAGACGTGTATACCCCTAATGTCGACGAAAACGCCGGACCCAACACTTTAGTGACAACAGTTGTCGCCAGTGATAAAGACGGCGATAATATTCACTTCGGGTTTGTCGGCGGCGGAACCACTTCTGGAATGTTCACAATTGAAGAGCGAACGGGTGTTATACGACTTATTCCCGGAGAGATTGAATTGGATAAAGACAAATATGAACTCAATGTCACCGCTAGAGACGACGGCTCCTGTTGTAAGAATGGAGCCCTCACTACACACACCAGCACTGCATTAGTTGTCGTCTTCATCACTGATGTCAACGACAATAAACCCATTTTCGAAGAGTGCGGGTTATATGCGCCTCAAGTGGAAGAGGGAGCGCCCAGTGGGACACCAGTCGTTACAGTGAAAGCGACAGATCAGGACAAAGGTCACAACGGACAGGTCAGGTACTCCATTGTTCAACAGCCCAACCAAAAGGGCACTAAATTTCTTGTGGATGAAGTGACCGGAGAAATAAAGTCCAATAAAGTGTTTGATCGCGAAGGAGATGACGGAAGGTTTGTCTCCGTCACTGTCAAAGCTGTCGACAGGGGATCGCCTCCTCTCGAAGGCGTCTGTTCTTTCAAAGTGGAAATAACTGATATCAACGATAATCCGCCGCTTTTTGATCGACAAGAATACAAAGAGAACGTAAAACAGGACACTCCGATCGGCACTAATATCCTTCGCGTTTCGGCCTCAGACGAAGACGCGGACAATAACGGCGCCATTACTTACAATCTGACGGCTCCTAACGAACGCTCAGATATAGAGTACTTCGCTATTAATGGTGAGTCCGGTTGGATTATGCTTAAGAAACCTCTCGACAGAGATCAGTACCACTTGAGAGCCATCGCCACTGATAATGGCCTCCGACAGCACAAGGCGTCGGTTGAGATAGTGATCGATGTCGTCGACAGAGCCAACAACCCTCCCATTTGGGATCAACCCGTTTACGGCCCAATTTCTATTCGTGAGAACTTAGACGTCGGCCAAAAAGTGATTTCAATTAAAGCCCGTTCCGGTATTCCCGACAATCCCACTGTTTTCTACTCTTTAATGAGAGGCGGAACCGAACAGACAAACAAAAGGGACAGCTTTTACTTAAGTCAAAGAGTGGAAAATGACGGTCAGATAACGTGGGCCGACAT
>JAQIXV010000098.1:0-98441 GCA_034700625.1 Tectocepheus velatus
CTAGAATCGGTTTGAAACCATCCATCGAAACCACTTCTCATACCAATACATCTCCGAATGTAATTACATGAGCTATATGTTGTGCTTATGATAAGCAATGGAAGGGTTGTCTCAAAACAAATTCGTATTCTTTCAATAGATCTGAAATTTAAGTGAAGACTCAAATCATTTATAGAAAATGTGAGACCATTAGAACGGAGGGTCACTCTGACAGCACTCTGATATTGTTTTGTGCCAAAGAGGACGACCTCTGTTTGCAAATTCTTATCAAATGATTCAATATTTAATGAATTAACGAATTTTCGCTTCAAATCCAATTCTAATTTTGATATTATGTTTTGTATTTCAATGGATTTCGACTCTTTTTGTTCGTCGAGTTTATCTCTGATTCGATTCAAATTCAATTCCAAGTAATCCCTATCTTTGGAAACATATTTGAGTTTCGTTTGATTTGAGGCCAAATTTTTCTTCAAATCTCTGATAAGTTTTTCCTGAGTTTCGTAATTATGTTTCAAATTGTTGTATCTCTTGTTCTCTATAATAAGATCCTTATTTGTGTTCAATTCATTTCTTTTTATCTTTTCATTCAGTCTTTGGTTCTCTTTTGCGATGTTTTCGGAACTGATTTTCAATTCCTTGAGATTTGTCTTCAATTCTTCGATTGACTTATTTTTGACATCGATTTCATTGGATTTTGATTTCAATTCACTCTTGAGTTTCAGATTATTTTCTTTCGATTTTTTGAGACAATTATTGAGAATAATATTCTCTTTTTTCCATTTTTCGACCTCTTCTTTGAGTTCAAAATTTTCTTCATTCAATTTCTCGATGTTTTTAATCTGATTCGCATTTCTTTGAATCAATTCATTGTTTTTAGTCTTGAGTTCGGACACAATTCCAGTCGATATTTGGCTCTTGTTTTGTATGTCTTTGACTTTGACTCCAATTGTTGGTCGACTCGATGTCGAGTCTTCAACTGAGTTCTTCTTCATCGATAGTGAAGGCATTGCAGAGAGTGATGATTGTGACCAACAATTATTACTCCCGGCGCTCATTGAAGAGGTCCTAAGGAGTCTATGCTTCTCCATATGTTATTGTCTTTGACCGAATTGAACCAATTGTTGACATCCGAATGACTCGAAATCGCATTTGATTTTCAATTCATCAATAATTGACTGAACTTTAAAATTACGAGTCAAGTAAAAATAGTTGACAGCAATTATATTGACATCATTTGCCACATAATGGGGTCTTTTTTTGGTGAACAGTTGTTTACATTGAGGACATTGATTATGATTAGTGTCAGTGTATTTCTTAACGCAATTTCGGCAAAAACTGTGTCCGCAATGACTGTTGACTCCATTGTCTAATATCTGGTGACAGATATGACAACTCAATTTATTCGCCACACTTTCTGTCAGATCAACAAATTTGTTGACATCGAAACCCATTCCTCTGGTTTGGGATTAAAATCAATTGATATCCAGTTCTTAAGATTTGAGTAAACGTGAGTTTTGAACCTATACTTCACTTCCGTTCAATCATTTTAGCGCTTATTTCAAAACAATTTTTACTTAAAATTTTATTTTTTGTTTAAATATGATTTCAAACTAAATAAGTGATCAATAATTAGAAAATAATTGACTCAAATCAACAATAGATTTGATCCAACTCTTGGTCACATAATTTTGATTTCATTTTCATTTCATAATCTGTTGTTTCGTTAATTTGATTATTATATTAATTATTTGCAAACATTTCAAAAGTAATTAAAATTAAAATTAATTTTTTTTAGAAAATTTGTTTCATTAGTTTCAGACAAACTTTAAAACATAATTAATCTGTAATTGAATTTTCAAACCATAACTTAATTGTCAAGAATGTTGTCCAACACTTCTTTTGCCTCTTTTGCAGTAATGGACTGACACCTGAGGTCTGGTCTCATTTGGAAAGAAAAGAAGATGAGAGACAACCAGTCATTCGTTGAAACCGATTGTGGAATGAATTTCATTATTATATTCTTTTCAAACGGATCTGAAAATTATGAAAACAATTAAAAACTTATCCGAAAACACTTCCATTACTTTGAGATCTGGAACAATACCATCCTTTGGAACGACTTCTCATTCGAATTTGTCTACGAATATAATTACACGCCTTTGGAATTACGCCCAAAATAATCAATGGAAAGGTTGACTCAAAACAGAACAGTATTTCATCGATAGATATCAACTTTATGTCGAAATTGAATGAATGGTCTGAAGAGAAAACCATTTCATCGCATCTGAAGCTAACTTTGACGGCAGGACAGGAATAAGTGCCGAACAGCACAACCTCTGATTGTAAAGCGATATCAAACGATTGATTAATAATTGTATTAAAGAACTCTTCCTTCAAATCCAACTCTAATTTGTTTTTTATGTTCAATGATTCGATGGCTTCGAAGGTATTTTTGAATGACTGCTCTCTTGTCTCGAACTCAACTCTCAATCCATTGATCTTTCGTTCGACATCTTCAGCCAATTGTTGTTTTTGTTGATCCAATTCAATCAAATTTGATTTCATTTCGTTATCTTTCTCTTCGAGTAAATCCTTGGAATCATTTAATTGTAAAATCAAATCATTTCGATGTCTTTTTACAGAATCTATCGCTTCTTCTAGTGTTTCCATTTCAGAGTCTTTTTTATCCAACTCTTCATCTTTTTCTTTGAGTCTATCTTTGATTCGATTCAAATTGAAAGACAAATCATTTCTATCTTTTCGAATATTTTTGAGTTCAGTTTCCTTTGATTCCAATTTTGCCTTCAATTCAACGACTGTTTTATCCAAATCTTTGATTTGTTTTTCGCGATTTTCATACATTAGTTTCCAATCGTTTCTATCAAACAATTCTTCGTATTTCTTATGCCATTCATTAGATTCATTGATACCCTTTTCGAGCTCTTCTTCGAGTTCCCGCCGTTTGTCAATCATTTCATTGCATTTCGTTTGCCATTCATTCACTTGATTTTCAAGGCTTTGAATCTTATTCTCATTAATCTCTTCATTATTTTTGAATCTAATATTGTCTTCTTTGAAGGTTTGGATCAATTGAAGCAACTCTTCGTTTTCAACCAATTTATTCTCAATTTCTTTAAGTTTTGAGTCGTTTTCTTCGTTTTCTTTTGACTTCAAATTCAATTGGTTTTCTCTCAATTGAAGATCATTTACTAATTTTATGATCTCTTTTTCATTAATTTCATAACTTTTTTTCAATTCCTTCAGATTTTTCTTCAATTCTTCGATCGATTTATTCTTTGCTTCGATTTCATCAGATTTTGATTTTAACTCATTATCGAAATCCTTATAATTGTCTTTCAATAGATTCAGACTTTTCTTTCGAGTCTTTGACTGTGACTTCCATTTGTCGGCCTTTTCTTTGAGACCCAAATTCTCTTCGTTTAAATTTTCGATAATTTTCTTCTGTTTTGTATTTTTTTGGTCCAATTCTTCGACTTTTTTATGAAGTTCTGACACCTCTTCGGCCAAAATCTCTTTCATTTTTTGTCTGACTTTGATTTTATTTTTTTGCGTCGAGTCTTTCACTAACTTTTTGTTATTCTTCTTGAGTTTTGTCCTCTTATTGGGTCTATAGGGACAGCCCTTCATATGTTTTTGGTGTTGACCCAAATTAACCAATACTTTACATCCTTTTGATTGGAAATCGCATTTCATTTTCAATTTATTGATAATTGAATGAACTCTAAGATTACGTTTGAAGTAAAAACCAGAGATCGAAATGAAAACAATATTATCGCCGCTTCTCATCGATTCGGGTCTTATTCTTTGGAACAGTTCTCGACATTTTGGACATCGATTATGATTTGACTCAATGTGTTTTCTAACGCATTGTCGGCAAAAAGTGTGTCCGCAATGACTAACGACTCCTTTGTTTAATATTCGACAACAGATATGACAACTCAGATCTTTTGCCCGACTCTCTGAGAGATCAACAAATTTGTTGATATCATAACCCATTCCTCTGGTTTGAGATTAACTGAAAAATAAATCGATATTCAGTTCATTAGGTTTGAGTAAAAATGTGGTCAATTTCAATGACTTTCATTATTTTCATTAAACGATTTCAGCGCTTATTTTGAAACACTTTTGAGTTTCAGATAAAAAAATTAAAAATTTATTCAAATATTAAGTAATTCTAAAAAACAAAAAAAATTAATTTTAAAGTTATATAACTTATGATTGAAATCATTAGAAAAATGAGTTTAAATATCAATAATTGGATTGAAAATTAATGAATAAAACGATCATTAAATCAAATTTCAATTAAAATTAATAATTAATTTGAGACAATTGTGTCAACCGTTTAGAGCCATTTCCCACATCTCTTGGATTTGAGTCGTATCGAAGATCTCGAACTGGAGGTCAGGTTTCTCTTTGAAAGGATAGTAAATGATTGAAATCCAATCCGAAATCTGCATCAAATCGGGAATCAATTTAATGACTATAAGTCTGTCCTTTAGGTCTGAAATATAAATTACTTTAAAAGTATTTATTTTTGTAGAGAAGAGACAGACCTCCAGAACTTAAATCAATCCATTGATTGGATGGATGGGTGGATGGGTTCGATCTTCTCGGAGAACTCCTTCTTCTTCCCCGTCTTCTGGGCTCTGGTGTGACGACTGTTTTGGAGCCTTCAGTCCTTTTGGCCCAAAAGGCAACGACAGGAAGAGTAGACTCTAAACAGAAGCAAATTTTCTCAATTGAATCGAACTTTAGGACCAATTTTTCATTAAATAGATCCGAACTGAATGTGACTCCAAAATGAGCTAGCTCTACTGTGCACAAATGTTCGCAACGGTTGGCGAAGAGCACAGAATCTGTTTCCAATTGTTGGCCACCGTCTGAATTAGGGCCCCATCTATTGAGTCGCGTTTGTTGACCGCTGAAGAATTGGACCAATTCTTTGTTGAGAAGCAATTGATGTTTTGCCTGAAGAGACGGATCCTTTCTCTCTGGACTCACAAATAGAGTGTTTCGAAGCTTTTCGTATTCCTCTTCGACTTTATTATTCTTATAAATCATTAAATCGTTGTAATTCTTCTGCAATTCATTGAGTTTTCTGGTAATTGTCGAAACCTGTTCTCTGAGTCTCGTATTCTGTGCTTTCAAACCAATCAACTGATGGTTGGATTCATTTTCTTCTAATTTAATGTTTTCTTCGAGTTTGACGTCAAAGAGGTCTTCAGTTTTAACTTTCAAATCCAACTCTTCCTTTACTTCAGGTTTGACCTCATATTTGGTGACCTCTGCCTTACCCTCGAGTCGATTGATGTCTTCCCTCAGGCTTTGGATCAGATTTTCGTTTTGATCAAACATTTGCTTCAATTCGTTAAACTTAATGACTTCTGACTCGAGTTTGTCCGCCATTTCTTTCATCTGTTGATCTCTGGTCTCTTCAAGTGATTTAACTCTTGAGTTGTTTTCTTCATTTAAGTCTTTGATCTTCTTTTCATTGTTTTCAGTCATTTCTTGTATTTCATTGTTTTTGATTTCAATGTCTTTTTCGAGAGAAGAGACCCTTTTCTTCAATTCTTTTGACTCTTTATTCCAATTGTTTCGCAAAACTGAGACCTTTTTCTGGAGATCGACTGTCCCTTCGATCATATCGTTTGCCTGTTTTTTGATATTAATTATCGAATCATTTTTAGTCTTCAGATCCAAATGAAGACAATTGACTTTAGTCTCCAATAATTTGTTTTCCTTCAGACACTTCTCGTATTCAGACTTAAAGACGTAATCCTTTTCGACAACTTTGAGCTCTTGTTTCAGTTTTTTCGTTTCGTTTTTCAAATCATTAAATTGTTGAGACATTTGTTTATCTTCTTCTTTGAACTTTTTGACCACTTCTTCGAGTCTTTGCTTTTCGTCAATCAATTCATTTGTCTTTTGTTTCAATAGATTCCTGTCTTTCTTCATGAGTTGGAAACAGTCGTGTCGTTCCTCATCGCCGACAGAAAAGCCACAGTTTTTGCATAAATTGAAGAGACATTCCTTCATATGATCCGACATTTGTCTCAATCGTAAGGAGTGGTGACATCCCAATGACTCGAAGTCACATCTGACCGGAAGATCGCCGATAATGGCATCAATGGCTGGATTGCGAGCAAACAGATAACCGTTTATCAATACTTCGGTCTCATTATTGGTAACATATTTGGGTCTCTTTCTTGAGGTCAAACTCTTCTGACATTTGGGACATTCCTTCAAAACTGATCCAATTGTTTGCCTATAAACACATGGCTTACAGAAAGTGTGACCGCATTCGCTATTTATCGCACTTTCAATGATCTTCAAACAGAGGCCACACTTGAGGTTTTCAGCCAAACTGTGCGGAAGATCAACAAATCTCTTGAAATCGATTCCCATTCTTCGGGAGTCAATCAAATTTATTGTTAATAAACTGATTTGAAAACAAAAGGCAATGCTTTCGTCGATCGCTACACAAATGCAGTCCTATTGACAATCCTATAAGCGATACAAAAGTATTATTAAATACAATAACTTTTTACAGTCTTTTACTGCATTCGTAGGCTTTTGTGACTTTTATTTTGGTTTTCTATTAGAAAAGCCTTTAAAATGCACAAAACATTGATGAAAAAACTTTTCAAATACTATAAGAAGACATAAACGCAACATAAATGACCATGATATAAGTATGATATATAATAATGCCATGGTATCATATTTTTAAATTTGAATTTAAGACTTAAATATAAAGAAATGCTAACATATATCGATAATACGGAACTAATATTTAGGGACAGATTTTTTTGGTCAAATACTTTGTTTAATTTATTTGATTTTTATTTTATTTAAAGGCATTAAAAGCCATTAAATCAATTCAAAATAATTGAAAGTCAAAATTTATTATAGGAGAATTACCAAGGTTAACATTGGGATAAAGTTAAATAAAGGAAGAAATAAATAAGAAAAACACAATAATCGAGGAATAAGTAGATTTTCAAATTAAATCAATTGGAAATCATATGAAATAAACCAATTATTTGGGATAAGGAGTGCAGACCGAAGTGCAGGCGAGATTTGGTTTGCAATCTACATCCTGAGCGCAACGGCTTGTGACAGATCTCCGGTTGAGTCCCGCCCAACACCACTCGTCTGTTCGCCCGAATCGGTGACATCTGGTCCAACATCTTCTTCGATGACAGCCATAAGTGACGGGAAGTTTCTGTGGAATCGAATCTCTGGGTCTTTGGATTCGCTGACTGACGACAAGACCGACAAAAGAGATGACAACCAAAACAATAAATAATTTATAACTCATTTCTGAAAATTAAATGATTTGTTTGTTTTGCTATAAATTGATCCAAAACTAAAAGGACTGATCACTTCTGGGAAACAGACACTCATTTTTATAGTTGCAATAAAAAGAGGATATTTGTCAACAAATCTGATATTTGTGGCGAAAAAGTGTAAAACAAATGCTTTTTTCAGTTCAATTACCTGATGACTGAAAATTGTTTTCATTTTCGGTTATTGTAATACATATTTATACGAAACAATAGGTCACTAATACTACTCATCGAACAATACGTGAGAATTATTTCCGAGTTTTTCAAAATAATTAATTCAGACCACAATTCAGACCATAATTCAGACCAATATTTAGCTTAACTTCGCATTCGATGGTAACCCGTATTAGTGAAAGTCCTATCAGACAGTAGAGCAATAAACAAGAGTTTCCTTTCAATCATTCAAAGTATTATTCAAAAGTAGATTAAACTTCAATTCAAATGTTTTAATGAATTTATTGATATTCTGTCGAACTTTTTATATTATTTTCAAATAGGAATCAAATCATATGTTGTTTACATCGTTTCAATAATTTCATAAAATTCTAAATAAGTCTAATATTCTTATCGTAAGTATCTTATGTATTGTCGACTGATTTCAACTACGAACTAATTGATTTTGAAATTTATAACCTAGGTGACAAATCGATAAGGTATCATAGTTTTTGATAGAAATGTTTTTAAATACAAGTTTTTAAGTATAGAAATTCGCGATTTAAAAAAAACACAACTTCTCTATAATTTTTACAAAATGTAATTTTTGTATTGAGACTCATTTGAAATGTATAGATAACGCGGAGTCATATGGTTTGTGTCCCGTATCGGCGGCACATATAATAAACTTGGAACGATACATAGAAGATTAGCATGGCCACCAAGCAAGGACGACACGCAAAATCGTGAAGCGTTCCAAATTTTTTATCAAGTTCATTTCAAATACACGAAGAAAATATATTCCATTATTTGATTTTATTTTAGTTAAACACAATATTTTGCAGTCTTTTGGTTAGTTTTAAATAAAATTTTAGGTAAAATCATCACTCAATAGTAATTAGTAAATTCTAAAAATATACAATTAATCATTAAATTTAGGTAAAAAATTGATATTGATCATTTTCACTTCATCAATAACCAAGACAATAAACTTAAACGCAGTGAGCATTTTGTCCCGGAGGTGATACACACTCTCCATCGCAATAGTCAACCATTCGTGCCTCACATCCATAACAATCGCATCGGTAGAGACCCTGTGGACGTCCAACAGCGCCCACACCGAAGTCCGACCCGCAATATGTACCCTTTCCCTGTCCGGCCCAACATTTAATGGCGCATTCGATGGCCTCCGGCAGTAGTGAGACTCCAATTAGACAAACAAACAGCAGAACCAGAGTTTGCTTTGAATTCATTATTGAAATTCTTAATCAAATATTAATTAAATTGAAATTTAATTGTTTTGAAGATTTGATATTATTATTGATATTCTGTTCGCGTTTTTATATGGAATTAATTATCAACAGAAATGGGAATCAAAGCATATGTTGTTTGCATTCTTTGAGTCATTTTTCTGAATAGGTTTTGAAAAATAGTTTGAAGTGTTTACGGATTTTAAAATTCAATGAAAACCAAATAATCCATGAACTCTAATTAGACGCGTCTCACTCCTGAACAACCTAGATAACAATACTGAGATATTGGCGCAGATATCAAACAACCAATGAGTCTAAAATTGATAGAATAAAAATTTATTTTATTTTATTTGTAATTTTGGTTGAAGTCTATCTAATAAATACAACAAGTTGATTTCAGGTTTGATCAACTCTTTAATTGTAAATTTTATTTAAATAATATCCAAGATAATTTTAATACTAAAACATTTAGTTGTAATTGAAATTCTTGGCATTTAAACGAAACTGAATTTTATTTTGTCAGAAATTAAATTTAATTTTAAATTAGAACCAAAAAAGTTTAAATTGTTTTAAAATTACAAAATAATAAAGTTTTTTAACTCAAAAAACAGCCGAAAGACTAAGTTTTAAAAAAAATTAAAAACCATTTAATTGACTCAGTATTGTATTGAAGCAAGATGACCATGGTGATTTAAATGAAGCAGAGACTACCGCAGTTCCATTTTGGCAGACAATCAGACTTTTCACTACATGAGATCCACTGATTGGTGAGTTGAGCTCCTCTTGTGGTCCAACACCACTCGTTGGTGAGGCCTACGAATGCGCACCGGGACCAACAGTAACCCCGATGGCAGCCGTATGGCTCACTCGAGTCCGGTATAGACGAGGGACCAGCGATTCCCGTGTTTTGGCTGAGAGCCTGTCCCACAAATGTTAAGACAACAAAAAGCACAACAATTTTAGCCAACATTTTGTAGAAATTATTTTTTAAATTTTATTTATTTTAAACAATTTTCCGATTATTTTACGAATTGATTGAATCGAAAATATTTCCACTTTTTATACCGAAAATGTTTTCCTCTAATTTTGATCAGTCCTCGAGTTTTAGGAAGACCTCTCCCGAGATGTCAATAAACTAATGAATTTACAGATCAATAGACTATTTTAACCCAATTATTGCCAAAAATTATTCAATTGTTTGTCCAAAAAATTGACTTTTCGGAGGTCTTCCCGGAAGGCAACATATTATTCATTTAT
Source organism: Tectocepheus velatus (assembly GCA_034700625.1). NCBI lineage: Eukaryota > Metazoa > Arthropoda > Arachnida > Sarcoptiformes > Tectocepheidae > Tectocepheus > Tectocepheus velatus. The sequence continues at coordinate 10,034 of JAQIXV010000098.1, forward strand.
TTGTCTTTTTGTGTAAATCAAAAGAATTGTTGTTTTCCTCATTCAGTAGTTCATTGTGTTAGTGATCAGAGCCTTTGTTGATAAATATCTGAATGGAAATGTATCTTGGTAAAACATATTTGTTTTCATTTTCAAAATAATTAGATGACACCTGATTAACTCTGAATGATATTTATCTTGAATAACTATTAATTCATAGCTTTCTTTGCCTTACTCAACGTAACAATTATTTTGCAAGATCATTAAACTCTGACCGTCACTAAACGCTTCATAAAATATGGTCTGCAGTCAAGAAAAGTTCAAAATTGCTATTTTTATTTTCAGGTCAGTCATCAAAAATGACCAAAAATAGTTTCTTGAGAAAGTTTATTTGAACTGATCTATGTAATTTTGTCAAATAACCTTTTGATGGGAACACCATTACATTCAATAATACAGAATAAAAGCGAAAAGAGTTTAAACGCATCACTGATTTCATAACATATAATCATTTAATAGTTTTCACCAAAAATGTCACAAAAAAAACATATGAATTGAATTGAATTCATAAAAATAATAATCATTTCATTAAAACAAATATCACATGAAATGAAAAAAAATCTTTTCACACCAAACATGCAAATATTTTCCTTATTCTCAAATAATTAGCATGCAAATTTTCTTAAATAATAGTTATTTGAACAGTTTAACTTCTTGTTGAGAATAAACTATTGAATTTTTTTTCAATTTCTTGGAATTACCAGTTTTAGGAGTATTCAGCAGTTTACCTATAATTAAGACCAGGATTATAGTCAAAGATATTCCAAAAAATCAATCAGAAAATCGATTTTTTTACGCTTCGAATGAAATACTAAAAATTTTGTTACTTTTATAACTGAAATAATCGATTCAAATGTTTATTTCAAATGAAAAAAAGAAAAACAAGAAATCCTTTTGTTGTCAAAACACTAAAAAGTTTTAATAATATTTTGATTTGTTTACAGAAAATATAGGAAATAATTATATTTAAGTCAAAAATGATTTAATTAAGTAATTAAGAAGAAAAACAAAACTCTATTAAAATGAAAGTTGAGACAAATTTTTCAAAATATTTAATACACAAAAAACTTAATGTTTTTCTTTATTTACGACAAAAACGCCGACAAAAGCAAAGGATTAGGTTTTATGTAATAATATGACAGAAACCCAGTAGTTATTAGAGAGAAAGGTAAAGATTTATCGACTGTGAAACCTTAACAAGCAATAAATTCTTTAAGTATTTTTGATTAAGTAATTTCTAAGAATAAAAGTAATTTATAAAATCAATTATTCGGAATTTCAAAATAACAAGAATAAATCAAATCAGAAAATTATAATTTAATTAACATTTCTTTTCTAAGTTACCCTTGTTGATATGTTTGATAATAACAGCAATTATCAAAATATTAGTTAATTAATACATTTGTTGGATTTTTAGAAGTTTTCTCCCTTTAAATCAAAGAATCTCAGTTTTAGTTATAAACTGTAACTTTATTATCAAGACTCAATTAAAATATATAGATAGAGCTCAGGCATAATTGTTGTGTATCGCGTCGGCGGGACACATAATAAACTTGGGACGATACAGAGAAGATTAGCATGGACCCCAAGCAAGGATGACACGCAAAACCGTGAAGCGTTTCAAATTTGTACCACCAAGTTCATTTCAAAGGGATATCCAAGTGGATTTTCAAATATAAAATTCTATAATAATTCTATAACTTTCAACTTGGTGTTCATCAAAAGTGAACAAGTTATTTTCCTTGTATTACTTTTAAATTTCAATATTTTAATGCAATCTTAGAAGAGTGTAAATTAGGTAAATATTTTTCGAATTAAAAAAATATATAAATTGTGGTAATTATCGATCAGTCACTTATAGGATGACTCAACAGGAAATTTGAATCAAATATTTGGGAATAAATTAAACGATTGAATGAATTTCTTTCGGAAATTATTGCCTTTCAAGTGATTAGTCGATAGTTTAAGACTAAACCGACAATCGATTAACGAAAACCAAAAAAATCAATATTTAAATCACTTTTTCCGATGAAATAAATGATTGGATTTTAATTACATATGATTTCGATTAGAAGTGTTTTGGATATAATTATTCAAAACCAATAGACTGTTTAATAGTCGGTCTCCGGAATCATATTTGTGACAAAGAGTAGTTCCCTTTCAAAAATAGACCGAAAGGAGAAACAGGAGACAACTGTCTTAAAAATGAGTGACAATTTTAATCCTATCATTAAGATATGATTAATCAATTAAAAATTACACAAATTCTTTGCTCACACGAAAGGGTGGTTTCAATTTAAGAAAAGAAACCGATTTTTTCTCAACTTTTGGTTCTCAGCATTAATTTTAATGTTTGTGTAAATATTTTATTGCTTTTTAATCATTAAACGTATTTAACGATATATTTATTTAGTGCATTATTTCACAACATTTCTAAATAAAGTTAAGTATTATTTGAATAACAATAATATTAGAGTAAATTAAAGAAATGGATAATGCCTTTGAGGCACAGCATAGCCGCACAGCATATCGCACAGCGTAACGCACACCGAATACGAAAAAAGATTATGAAATTAAAAAATCTTTTTTTTATGGGTTTCTAATATTATAAACAGTTATAGAAATCATTTCTTATGACGTTTTTATTTAAACATTTGATTTTGTTATTCAATTATTAAATACTCTAATGATCCGAACCCTACCGTTGAGAGGACTGTCAGCCCCATAATTCTTCCTGGATTTATAAATGCTAGACAAAAACAATTACAAAACATATAAATGATATAAGTGTTAAACATTCATTAATAATAGAAATTAATTATAAAAACAATTACTGAGTCTTTTAATTTAGCCGAAAGGAGTGCCCTATCCATAACATCCCTTTCTTCGAATCATATATAAACTCTTTCGGAGACTTCAATACATCATTCAGTCTCTAAGTTGTCTTTAGATCAGTCCATAACAAAATCAAAGACAATATAAAGTATTAAATATTTTGATTGTATTTATTGATAAGTTATTCAAATATCAAACTGTAAAATGTTTACCAAATTGTTTTTGTGCGGATCAACACTTCTGGTTCTGTGTATAGTTTATGTCCAGTCCACGGGTTAGTCATCAGAAAAAGCAAATGAATAACAATTTGTAGCAAATATTTTAATTTTTCGTTCAAAGAATAAATCGATTCTTATGTGGATTTGAAACTGAATTTTAATTTATATAACTTTTCCTTTGCCTGATTGCAGAGCACATGGGTGGTGGACAGGGACCCATTATCATTACCTCACGCGGAAAAAGGAACAGAAATAATGATATGTAAGAATTGAAATCATTTGAGAAATTAATTCTTTTTACTTTGAATTCAAATTCTGTAAAAACTAAACTGAATTTTCAATGTTAACAGGATTATGCTTGGTGGTCAAACCAAGTGTAGTCAGGGACCGATAATCATCAAATCTGGTGGCAAACGGCGACGCGGGAACGATATGTATGATAAATCTAAACTAGTACATTATTTTAATTCATTTAACTTGCATAATATACCAGGTTATTTTTGGGCGGATCGAACCACTGCCAAAAGAAAAAGGTTGAACACATTCCAGTCCCCTATCCAGTTAAGGAGCAAGTCCATATTCCAGTCCCTTATAAGGAGACGGTTCACGTGCCAGTTCATGTTCCCGTTCACGTACCCGTCCCATATAAAGAAGAGAAGAGTTACGGCATGGAAATGGGTGGTGGATATGGTATGGACATGGGTGGCTATGGAGGGGGTTATGGTGGAGAGGGTATGGGAGGTGGAGGTGGATATAGACGATAAACGACTACCATATAACCAACGAAATAAATCCTCATTTAAAATATTCTATCAAACACTACTACTTGTGCTCACATTCTTCTACAAACAAAACTCCAGATATTAGAAAACTTATGGATATATTCAATCGATTTTCACTCATAATCAAAATAGGGTCAAAATGAAAAGCATGCCATTTGTGTTATGTATCTTTTTCTTGTCATTTCTTCGCTCAAAACTACTGTCCTTTTGTGTGTAATTCGTTTCCGAAGAGCTCTTGTCGTTAGTCTTATTGTTGTTGTTATACCTCTTTATGTAAATTATTATTCATATTTAAGAAACAATTTTTCTAATATTTATTGTTATTTATGTTGTATTTTGTTGTCATTCAGTCAAACAAAATAAAAAATTATTTATTTTAACAAAAACTGGAGAATATTTTCTTCAGAAATCTATACCAACAACATTTTTCAGTGTTTTGAATATGTGGAAAGTATCTATGTATATTCAAATCCCAAGAGAATGTCAAGGTTTCTAAAAAAACACCCGAAAGTCAAATCTATCCTTTAATTAATTAACTAATAATTTAAAACTGTTTTGTATACAACTTATTGAAACAAACAAAACCTGTATTATAGGAGGAGTGCAAACAAATATACCTTTCCTTTTTAAGCACCGGTATTCGCTAAGCACCTGAGCAATACCTCTGAAGGATTGCAAGATTTTAAAGTAATTTTTGTTTGTTTATAACGACATTTCAAATGAAAGTCAGTCGACAATTATTTACTCTAATGACCCAAACCTTACCGTTCAGACGGCTGTCAGTCCCCAACTTCTTCCTGGATTTCAAATGAGAGCATAAGAAGCCAATTACCGCTTATATGAATTATATGAGTGATAAATGGATTTTAATAATAGAAATAAATTATTATAAAAATTATTTAACGAGACTTTAAATTAAGTTAAATCGCTTGTCCCCAATGCCTACCTTCCCTTTCGCGCAAACACTTTCTCCGAATCATTTAAATTGAAGGGAAACAGCAAACAGTCATTCAGTAGTTCTTCAGTAGTCTTTGAAAACAGTGATTCCATCAGAAAAAATATAAAAGTGTTATATATTTTCGTTATATTTATTGTAAATTTTATTCATATATTCAACTGAAAAATGTTTACCAAATTGTTTTTGTGCGGAACAACACTTCTGGTTCTGTTCGTACTTCACGTCCAGTCCTCGGGTTAGTCATCAAAATGAAAACGGATATCAATTTGTGACAAAAATTATTTGTTTAAAGAATAAACCGATTCTTATGTGAATTTTGATTTTTCTTCATTTAATTTTTTTTCCTTTGTTTGATGGCAGAACATGGTGGTGGACAAGGACCCATTATCATAAAAACATCATCTGGAAAAAGAAACAAAAATAGTGACATGTAAGATTATCAATTATTATAACTTATGTGGATATTATTAAAATTCTTACCCTTTGTATTAAAAACTGGACTTGACTTTTCATGTTAATAGAATTATGCTTGGTGCACAAACTAAATGTAGCCAGGGTCCTACTCTAATAAAAACGGGTGGATACAAACGACGACATGGAAGCGATCTGTAAAAAATTTGACCTAGCACAAAGATCATAATCAAAAAATTTATATTTTCTAGCATTCTATTGGCCGGACATAATAACTGCCACAAAAAGAAGATCGAGCACGTTCCAGTTCCCTACCCAGTTAAAGAGACCGTGCATGTCCCGGTCCCCTATAAAGAGACCGTTCACGTGCCGGTCCACGTGCCAGTACATGTTCCCGTTCACGTACCCGTCCCCTACAAGGAAGAGCAGGGTTATGGAATGGATATGGGTGGTGGCTATGGCATGGATATGGGTGGCTATGGAGGGGGTTATGGTGGAGAGGGTATGGGAGGTGGAGGTGGATATAGACGATAAACGACTGCCATATAACCAACGAAATCCTCATTCAAAATGATTTTCAAATACTACTTCTTGTGCTCACATTGTTTTGCACATAAATAATCTCCAAATATTAGACAACTTTAGGTCTTTATTCATACCCTATCCTAAAGTTTAGGATATATCCATCGATTTCTAAACGAAATCAAAATATGTGTTAATATGTAAGGCATGCCATTTATGTGTATCTTTTTCTCGTCATTTCTTCGCTCAAACCTCTTGTCCTTTTGTGTGTCATTTGTTTACGAAGAGCTCTTTGTCTTTAGTCATATTGTTGTTGTTATACCTCTTTATATAATTTATTATTCATTTTTGAGAAACAATTTTTCGAATATTTAATATTATTTCAGTTGTATTTTGTTGTGATTAATAATTTTCAATCAAACGAAATAAAGTATTTATTAATAAAACAAAAATTATGATAAAATTGATTTTTAACATTTTGACTGGGTAACAAATATGCAAAAAATAGCAAGTTTCTGATGCACTGGAAAGTCATTCTATCTTAGAATTGATTGACTAATAATCTGACTCTATATCCAAAACTGATTTATAGACAACTTTGACGGATATAAAGTTTTCCACAACTTTTACGTCTATTAACTTATACTGTAAGAGAAGTGAAATCAATTTCTCTTCAGTACTACATTCAAGTTGAATGTCTCATCTTTTTAGATATCGGTTTTGGTTGAGAACCCGAACAATTCAAATGAAGACAACCCAAACCCAAAACAGGATTATAGATATTCGTCACTTAATAGAACTCTTTCACTAATTATTAACTCTAATGACTCGAAACCTATCGTTAAGATCGTCTGTGAGTCTCAAAATCTTCATAAGACTCCAAATAAGAGCGAAAAATACAATTACTTGTTATAAGAGTTAAATGTTTATTAATGATAGAAATAAATTATTATTATTACAATAATTTAACGATATTTTAAATTAGGCGAAAGTCTTGTCCTCAATGCCTACCTTTCCATTCTTTAAACACATTTTCAGAGTCATATTTAAATTCTGTGAGAATTCAGTCATTCATTCAGTCACTCATTTGTCTCTAAAAAGAGTCGGTCCATAAAAAAATAAAGATTTGATATTAAAGTGTTTTTTTTATTGTATATATAAAAAGATTTTATATTTTCAACTGTAAAATGTTAACCAAATTGTTTTTGTGCGGATCAACACTTTTGGTTCTGTGTGTAGTTTATGTTCAGTCCACGGGTTAGTCATCAAAAAAGCAAACGGATAGCCATTTGAGGCAAAAATGTTTATTTCGTTCATAAATACGAAATCTTATGTCGATTTAAAATGAATTTTGATTTGACTTTATTTCTCTTTTTTGCCTGATTGCAGAGCACATGGGTGGTGGTGGACAGGGACCTATTATCATAAAGACAGGTGGAAAGAAAAACAAAAATAGGGGCATGTAAGAAATCAACATTTTTCTTATATCGCAATCAATATTAAAATTCCGATTATTATAGAAATTTGTTTCTCATTAAATAAATTTGAAATTATTCCCTAAGAATAATGGTCGGGGGGCAAACCAAATGTGGTTATGGCCCCACTGTCATCAGGACTGGTGGCAAACGAAGAAAGAAACAAGATCTGTAAGAAAAAGATCAAGAACAAAAATCCTAATTTAAAACTTAACAATTGATAGCATCGTAATGGGCGGATCCAATTATTGTGGTTTTGGGAAAGAGATCAAACACATTCCCGTCCCCTATCCAGTTAAAGAGACCGTGCACGTTCCAGTTCCCTATAAGGAGATGGTTCACGTTCCCGTCCCAATGCCTGTTCACGTTCCCGTACACATACCCGTCCCCTATAAGGAAAAGAATAGTTATGGTATGGGGGGCTTTGGTGGGGGTTTTGGTGGAGAGGGTATGATAGGAGGTATGGGCGGATTCGGTAGAAGATAAACAAATAGGAAATACCAACGAATTAAATCCTCGTTGAAAATGATTTGTCAAACACTACTAATTGTGTTGACATTATTCTGCAAACAAATATTATCCAGATATTTCCGTTTGGATATTCCGAAACTTATGGATATTTCCATCGCTTTCCACACGTAATCAAAATATGGGTCAATATTTCATTTATGTCTTGTATTATTGTCAGGATTATGAGAAAAGGCCACTGCAATGCTTTTTCAATGGCCTGGACTGATGCAAAATTGATGCAAGGGGTGGGGATTACAGTTATTGAGAGTTATGCTGAATTTAAGCGCGCATTTCAACTCATGGCCTGCTATCAAAATCTTGACAATATATGTTTTCTCATCACTTATTCGCTCAAAATTTATTTCTTTTTGTGTTATTTTGTGTACTTTTTTCATAAGAACTATCATTTCATTGCTCTTAATGTTATTGTTTTACATCCAAATGTAAATTCATTTTTAAGAAAAAACTTTTTCAAATATTTATTAATTTATTTTTATTTTATTGTCATTAGTTTCCATTCAAAATAAAAAATTATTTATTTATAACAAAAATTGAAAAATTTTATTTATTCATAAAACTGTAACGAGAACATTTTTCATTATTTTGAATTAGTTATTATCATGATATCTCTCATTTTTATTGGTATACAAACAATATTTCATTATTTCTTATAAGAGTTTTATTAAGAATAATCAATTTTCAAACTATAGAAAAAACAATGAGTCAAATTGAGCAAGACACTTTAAAACTCTTGATTCTTCCTCTTAACCAAACCCAACCCATTACTAAATTCCAAAATAGATTTTAATTGATTCAAATTACGTGACTTTCGAGTAATTATTTTTAATTATTAATAATTTTAGAGCGAAATGAAAAATGGATTACTTTTTACTCAACAATTAATTGTTTAATGAATTGCTTCAAAAAACATACAAATAATGGTTTAGATTTGAAATGAATTTTTTTATCAAAAGAGAAATAAATTATTTATTTATAATCTTTTCTGATATATAATTAATGGAAATGTGTTTTGCGATTCTGTGCCTCAATTCGACGGAACATTTGATCGGTGAAAATGAATCATCTATTGGTAAGAGAAAAAGAACAAGAGCAATGAGCCAGGTGCTATTTCTAATTTGATTGATAGGTGAGACATTACCTGCCATTTGCCATCTTTTTTGTGCCAAACTCTGGTCTCTTCTGATCGACTGCTCACAGCGTTTCCATTTCTGTAAAACATTTGAAAAGAAATAAATATTTTAAAACAATTTTTTCCTCGAAATCAATAAATTATTGCCTCCAAAGGGCATACCTATCGATGGATTGCGTGAGTCTTATGTATGCAATGCAAGCACTTTCTGGGCTCAACCTGTGAACCACTGGCGATATCACTGTATTTCGGATTGATGTTGACTTTTTAGTCGGTACTAAATCATAAAATAAAACATTGGGTCAATTGAATCATCAATAACTCAATAAATAATTTTTGCTGAACAGCAAACTCTATGACATTAAGTGTAGTGAAAGCATTGATACTCATGTCTAATGTGTTTTTGTTCCGCAAATAATGCCATTAATAGAAATAAAATCAATATAAAATTCAATTGAAAAATGGGCCAAGACACATTAATCAATTTGATTTAACAAGATCAACTTACAATTATCAAAATAGAATTTATGGAAATCAAGTCCTGAGACCAGGTTTCCGACGGCCTCCGGTTCGAAGGAAGTGAGCTGTGGATCAACTAATTGCAAATAAGTTGAAAAATCGCCAAAATTAATGGCATTTAATAGTCGTTCAGTTAAACCAATTATGAATGTCTTGAAGTCGTGTTCAGAAGTCATTGTATTTTGAATTTTATTATTATTATTGTTATTGTTATTACTTTCAAGTCTTTTCAGAGACAAAATGTTTAACATTTAAAAGTATTTTAAAATTATTTCAAAATATTTTTTTGAACTCTAAAGAACTTTTTCACCAAAAAAATGTATAAAAATAACAAAAACTAATTTATGATAAAAAATTTCAAATATTATTTGCGGTGAAAACAGAACTAAATTTATTATTGAATGACAAAACTTATTGGCATTCAGTCAAATGAAATACTCGACTGTAAAACTGAAGAGGAGTTCCTCTTTCAACACTCAGGGCTCCGGCACTCTCTCGCAGTCAGAATAGAGGAAAAGCCTATTTTGCGAAAAACACAGTATATCTCATAATTAACTAATGATTTCAATGAAGTGTTTAATAATTGTTTCGTATTTTATAATAGAAATACTGTTATCAGAGATATTTGTTTCACCGGATGATAGCAGAAAAAAAACTATTTTATTGACTTTTTCTTATCAAATGCCAGTTTGATGACTGCCTCTACACTATACTGTTCCTTACAGTGCAATTGAAGAGGTATTGGAAGTGCAGTGCCAGTGGCGGAGCCTCTACTCCGGACATGAAATTAATCCAACATTTTATTAGATGAGAGAAAAATCAATAGAAAAATATTAGACAGAAAATGATGTTTCAGCTGAAAATCTCAATTAATTTCTGTTTTAATTGAAAACTTTTTATCGATTTTCATTCATTTGTATAAAAACTTTTGTATAGACTCTTCGCTTAAATATTTTGTGAAAAATCAGCAAAAATTTTGATAATTTCCGCGAAAATCAGCGAAACATGAGTTTAAACAAATATTTTGTAAACCGTTTTTTCATTTCGAATAAAACTTTTCCTAACCTTTTGATCGACTCTTCAATTAGGGTTTGATCTGAGGACAGGACAGCCTTGAATAGCGATTCGCTCTTTTGATAGTTCATCTAAAAGGTAGTTATTTTTGTACCGCTAATGATCTGAAAGTTATTTTTCAATAGACATTAAATCATAGATTAAAAACTAATTTATGAGTTAATAAACTTTTCTATCAAGAGCGTAATTAATTTGCTCATGAATAATTTGTTGGCAAAATGTTAGCAGGTCAAAATTTTCATTATATTTGTGAACTCGTTTATTCAATTATTAAACATGATATACATTTTGAGATACATATAATCAAGAATTTTATTCAAAAAAATTCAAAATAACTTTTCGTTTAGATTCTAACGAAAAGCAAATGTTTTTCGAGAAAATGTTTAATTAATTTTCTCTCAATATTTTTAATTCAAATATTGTTTTCCCGATTAAAAGTGTGTTTGAAGTCATTCAATGAATTTTAATTAATTAAGTCTTTTCAACAAAAAACAAAATAAAATACAAAAACAAAACAAAATTATTCACAAAATTCAAAACAAAAAATATTTTTGAGACACAATTAGCGAAAAAAACAATTCAGAAATCATTTTAAACAAATTCTTGACATTTGTTTCAAAACTTATTTTTTGTGTTTTTTCTGTTTTTAAAAATAAAAACATAATTTCAAATACAATCGAAAATAAAATATTCTTATATTTAAATATCGAATAAATAAATTTTAATTACAATAAAATTATAAACAATTATAATAACCAATAAAAAAGTGTTTGATTTGTTTATATAATAAGTTTTTTTGTGTCTTTCGTTTTTCATTAATGAAAATTCCAATTGAATCTTGGATAAGACTTTTTAGTTGAACTTGTTTATAATTCTTAAGTATCATACCAATAAAGATCAGCAATAATAATAATAATCAATTAATTAATATTTTAATAATTTTTTGTTTCGTTTTTTATCCATTTGTTTGCAGAAAAAGATATTTTAAGTGAAAAAATTGCAACAATTATAATAAGTTATAGAATTGGAAATCGATTTCAATTTTTTTAATATAATTTTTCATAAAATGTTTCAATTTGTTTGAGAAGTTTACTCAAACAGTTACTTCTGTTTTGAATAGAAGCAAGGACATTTTTCGTGTTGATTTTTAGATTTTAACCAGATTCTCTCAAAATCAAACTCTTTTGTTTGTGTATCTAAACCGAGTCAATCAATTTTACGTAATAAGCAATTCAACGATAATTTCTGACAAATAATCAAGATCATTTTTCGGTGAACTTTAAACAATTTTCTGTTAATATTTCGAGAATTAATTCAACTTTCAATCGATTCAAACGGTTTGCCCATAATTTTTGGCAAAAGACTCGCATTAATAGAATTTTGAATTTTCCCTAAATATCCTTGATCAGATCAAATCATCAAATTTTTCAAAGCTATTCAAAACCAATACACAAACAAAACGTTAGATTTTTTACAGTTTTTTTAGAGAAATCAAAACATTGTTTTGCAATTAAAATTGAATTGATAAATGGCCTTGTTACATTCAATATTTTGATATAATCGGAAACATAAAAGACATAAACAAATCAAATATAAATCAATGTCTGATTTCAGTGCAATCTATAATAGGGTTTCGCCTATCGTTTCAATTATTAATTTCGTTGAGGAATGAAAACAAAGAAAAATCTATTCATTCTTCTCAATAGAAATTCACGGCTCAGTCCTCAATAAGTCAGTTGAGTCGATGAGTTGGAACGGGTTGACCGATGAGAGTGACAGTTCTGCCATTTGCCGTCCCTCTTATGCCAAACCCGAGTCTCTTCTGATTGCTGTGTGTGCGCCACACCTGACCTAAGGATAGTAATTAAGAAAATTATTGAATTGTTTTAATTAAATAAAATAATCTTGCTAATTAACAAAAATTAATTATTCAAAGTTGAATTAAAAATCACTTACTTATCCATGTATTGTGTGAGTCGAATGTATGCGATACAAGCTGTAAATCAAATACAAAACTTTAAAATAATATTCTTGGTCTCAAAATATTGATGAAATACGAGGGGCTTCAAATAATTTTGATTCAAGACTTTCATCATTAAGTCTTTTTAAGCTAAACAATAAATATCTTGGTTTTTATGCAATACAAACATAGAAATCATTTAAACTAATAGACTAACAGGATATAATCAGAAAACTGAACTAGGTCATTACCTGCATCATCTCCTAATAGATGAACCGATGGATTAAGAATTGTTGTGTTGAGTCCTTTCGAATTTTTACCTAATACTGGAACAAATTCAAAAGAAATTTGAGTGAAGACATTCTTTGAAAAAAACCGCAAATAATTATTTTGGAAAATCATAAAACCCTCAAAAGAATTGGAGAACAGAAGAGCGGTTAAACCTATCCATGGATTTGCATAATAATCACGAATTTTGAGACAGTTTTACGAAAGACTGAACACACAAATAGCGTTAGGCCTTCCCCTCAACTGACATTGGATCGCAATATCGTAATAACTGAGGTCTAGTGTTGTATTAATAATAGGATTTCACACAGAATTCAATTGAAATGTATTACAAGAATATTCTCTTTTTTATTGTATATTATATTAACAATACATTGGATTCTGTGAATGAGACACAAATCTGGACTTCTTTTCAATGAAAGTCAAGTTTTTAGAGAAAAGAGAAAATCTTTTTGAAGTAAAAAAATTTCTGAATTAATTAAATGCTAAGAAGAAATACTTAACAAATGACATAAATAAATAATTTTATTCACAAAATGCGAGTCAAATGTTATTTTGAATATTCCTTGGATTCAACGAAAAGGAAAAAAATCAATAAAACAAACACTAAAACTACGGCTATATTTGAAGCGAAAAATATTACTCCAGTTTTATATGAATTTTTATTCTTAATATGTTTTGAAAACTGAATTTATTCTTAATATTTGTTTTCTGTGTTCAGAGATGCGCACAGAAAACTTATCGTTGCTTTGAGGGGACAGTCATTGAGGCATTACAGGCATTACAGGCAAATCTAATACCCATTTAATGGTACAGTTGAGTGTCATTAGAATCGACTCCAATTAGAAAAATGAAACGTTTTTTTCTCGATTTTTATATGACTAAAAAAGGCATAACCACGAAGACCAGATCAATACCAAGTTTATTTAATTACTAGAAGGAAATCCCATTACAATAAACCGATTCCAGGACCAAATGAGTTGACACTAATATCATTGAATAGTCACTACTAATGATTATTTTGTGATTCAATTGGAATATATTGTGGACATCTCTGAAAGTATTAATGGCCTTTAACTTTATCAAATGATGTGTCTGTCTCATTTTATAATCTACGACAGTTTACTTTCGCCCACATATATACTATTTATAGTTAATAATTGTTCTTTAATTGAAGTTCAAATAAAAAATCAATTATTTATATAATAATAGCTGTAAAATTGTTCTAGATCAAATAAATGACATACCATTATCAAAGTAAAATTTATGAAAGTCCATTCCTTCTACGAGGTTGCCGAGAGCACCAGGCTCGAAAGCGGTCATTTGTGGATCACATAGTTTTGTATACGTTTCGTAATCACCACTACTTATGGCGTCTAATAATTGCTCCGTTAGTTTAATCACTTCTTGTTTGCGAGCTATCCGTCCATTTCCAGAGCACAGGTAAATGTGGACAAGGATTAAGAGATTTGATTATAGGAAAACATTAATCAAAATTATAAACTTATAAAAAAGTTTTCAATAATTATTAAAAACACCGAAAATTTGATTAATTCAAAAAAAATATTAAAAATAATTTTATAAATAATTTGAATTAAAATTTTCAATAAAATTATGAAATTATCTTTAATTTCAAAAAATAATTAAATATTTTCATGAATTATTGTAATTTCAAAAGATTGGAAGTTTTAGTCATAAAATAAATTGACTTTTTGAGCAAAAAATCAAATAAAAACAAAAAACACACAAAGAATTGACAGAATAAGAGAGGAATAGATTAGTAAAAAGATTAGATAACTTACGGTCTAACAAACCATTGGAAGGTCGAACTACTTTAGCAGAGGTTTCAATAATAATATTTTTTTTCAATAAACGTTTCAAAACACGGTTTTCATTAAAGGGATGGACATAGAGATGGATAGAGTGATCAAAAGAGAAGAGAAAAATATAATTTTTAGAGGAATTCATCATTTAATACGAGTTTTATTTTGTTTATTCAATGATTTTGTTTTTCAGTCAAATGCCAGGAATTTTCAGATTATTATTATTATTAAGTCATTCATTCAGTTCATTGTTTTTGAGGAATTTTTTCAATGAGTTTTAGTTAATAATTAAAGCCAAAGAATGAGAGGTCACGGAATGATAGGACGAGTCAATCAGATAACGAGCACAGAATCGGATGCAATTCAGAGTCAGTTTTAATGTTTAGATTAATAATGAGTTTTGATTTGTGTTTCGCAGGTTTTTAGAGACAAAGCGGGAAATCATTGATTATTCAGAAGACAATCAAAGATAGAGAAAGAGAAGGAAAGAGAGAAAGAAAACAAGAGATCAGCAAATGTTTGGATTAATAGATAAATAATTAATAATAAAAACTAATTAATCAGTTGTTTAGTTGTGAACAGAGTTTATGTCAATGTTTCAGAGATTGAGCGCATATATAAAACTATGAATTAGTTGTTAGTTTCAATTTAACTAACTCATTCTTGTCAATATTTTCTTGTCAATGTTTTCTTGTTAATTGGTTGTGGCCGAATTGTACATGGTACATCGGTTATGTTAAGTGGATTATCAGGTTATTCTTTAAAGTGTTGTTTATTTGAGTGTTTGGTCTTTTTTCACGAATCAAGTGATTCAGTATTAATGTGTTATTCATTCAAAACATTTGGTTATGTTTTTTCATTTCAGACATAACTCGAGACACGAGTTATGAGGAAAGACATCAAAACATTTTTATTGCTGTTACTAATGGAAAAGTTTTACTCAATTTTAGGCTAAAAAATGTTTTTGATTTAAATTCAGTTGGATATGGCTTTGGCTTAAGAAGAGGAGGGAAAGGCTTTTAACCATTCGGTGAGTTGCTATGAAAACTAAATCCAAAATATATTGCATTTTCTCTCCATATCTAAGCCTTAATTTAGTTGAGTTTCACAAATGTTTTATTCAAAAATATTTTACATTTAAGTTATTATTGTCGCAAATCAGCAATTTTTTTATTAACGCCTTTAATGTTCAGTGCATTTAAGTAATTAAAATATATTCGTAATTAATTTATATTATTTAAAACTTTTGCTTAATTATTTAATCTTGCTCATTTCTAAGAACAAAAGTTACAGTTTTTAAGCAAAAGTTAATTCAAAAACTTTGAATCGGACTAAACTAGATATATTGATATTAATAAACAGGTCTTGTTTTGAACAAGATTATCATGAAATATATAGTTTTGCGAAATTCTTCAAAAGTGAAAATCGCTGAAAATATATAAATGCAAAACATTTCCACAATTATATGAGAATATAAAGAGACGTAAATCTGAAAGTATTAGTTAAATAGAGAAACGGCTGACAGAAATGCATTGACTTTCATTAATGTCTGTCTCATATCGATTTTGACTTAACGTTAGACTTAATTCTTTCCAGTTCAGCAATTCTAATGAACCAGGATCATATATGATTCTCAGGGAATATTAATTCCTTATTAGTTATTTGACAGCATAATCTAGGTTAGATTTGAATGAATTTGCAAGTTTATGCTCTAATCTAAACCTAATTTTAGTTAATGGCTGTTATTATCAAGCAATAAATCGATAACAACCTGTGCTTTAATACCTGAATTGTGTAAACAGTTTGTCAACTCCTGAGTGTGGACTGGAGTGCAAGTGCTTTGAATTTTGTTTGCGGATAATTGTGTGACCGACGGAGACGTTTGTAAATATGTCGGCGACGAGGGCTGAGAACTGGAATATCTGCCTGAATATAGACAGAGAGGGGAATGGACTTCAAAAATCAATTTTCATGAAAAAAAATAATTCGTTTTAACGTTATTTGAGTAACAGAGATGGCCAACGGGTGGACTCTTTCCATAAAATTATTTTTAGATTTTAGGCCTCAAAACAAATTTATTTTTAGGAATATTCTGTTTTTCTACTTATAATATGTGAGGTATGGCCACAGTATGGCCTCCTCTGCTTTTCGATGTTTAAATCTGAATATTAAATGGAAATTAATTATAGATATAATGATTGTTAAATGGATTCAAAAAACTTTTATTAATTAGAATGTTATGCTTGGAATAAATTACCAAGCTCATAACCAGAGGTGAGTGTAGATGTTAAATTGCCTCAAAATTGTTATGGCAGATTCAAACAGGATCAATTACACTTTAAAGCTCAAATATGCTTCGATGGCATGAAAACCAATTGATATGAAACTCGAGGAATAGTTAACTGCTTTTCACCGAATCGCAGAACAGACGGGAAAAAAGGAAAATCAAATTACAAGATGAAAGCCTTCCACTGAAAATACTCAGGAATTGACGGAACAGCAGATCCAGTAATACACAGGAATTGGTTTAACTCTAAGACCTGAATAGAAATTTGTGTATAACGTAAAGCAATGGAATTGACAGAAAATACAATGGAGAGAGAGAGAGAGAGAGAGAGAGGGAGGGAGAGAGGGAGAGGGAGAGAGAGAGAGATTGTTTGAGAGATTGTTTGAGAGACTGTAAAGATAGGAACGACACGAAATATTTTTCTCCAACTCTCGACGAGAGCTCTTTCAACAGAAACACTCATAAAATTCTTACGAAACCCCGGAATTCAATTTCGAACAGCACTTGAATATCAGGTTTTTATTATAGTTTTTATGCCGAAAGAGTCTGTCTTTAAACCGAACGTAAATCCGAAATATTTGCGAACAAAAAGCTCTGAAAATAGCTGACAAACGAAATAATAGACAAATAATTTATTTTCGAATGAATTGATAGTCAAAAACACTTTCAAACTATACTTTCAACATTTATCAACCTTGTATTACTTCAATTTGATGAGTTTTAGTAGGAAACGATAACTTTAGATACAAATTGAATTTTCAATTTATTGATAAATAAAAGGTTTTGAGATTCGGGTCAAAACAAAAGCCATTCATCAAATGGATTTCCAACAGAATATTCTTGCGATTCGTGTCGTACTCTCATTAGGTCCGAAAACCGAGAATCGAGACCTGTATTTACGGCACTGACAGAGGAGTAAACTTCTAAATGCTTTTACTCTAATTAAATGCATATTTAATGAGTGAAACTTCACAACAAATATATACACAAAATAACTTCTTTTTGAAGGGAAGTCATGGACTTTGATGGTAGTCGTAAAATAACTTTAATACCAAGAATCAAATGAGAATTCCAATTGAATGATAAAAATTGATTTTTGTTTTTGTGTCTCAAATGCACTTCAAAATGCTATTAAAAATTTAACCCCACTTCACATCCAAAAAAGGAATGGGATTTTAGTCTGAAAGGCTGACCCCTAATAATAAATGCTATTCCGGAGCACAGCATTGAATCCAATATAATACAAAAAGTAATAAAATGAGAACCGGAGGCGATTAGAATCAACAATCAAATGACTTATTCTGAGTATTGCTCAAAGAATATATTCAAGAATTCATTACTTGTTTTGTAGTTTTCAAATTCAAAAGAGATTTTTCAAATTCGCAGAAAATGTTTTCAATTTATTTCATTGGATTTAAAAAAATATATCTTTACTTCAATTTTGAAACATTTTAGTGAATAGTTTTGAACAGAAAAAGCAATTTTCAACTAAAAAAAGTTGAGTATTTCTCAAATGAAATATTATTTAAAACCATTTTCTCATTTCATACGAGAGTCACGTTTGCCTTTCCTGTCACTGAAATGAATCTTTTCCTCAAACTTTGCTTTTGATTCAATTTGTTTATAACTATAAATAAAAATTGTTTATCAAAAATATTTACTCCAGAAAAAAATATCCCAATTTTTGTTAACAATTCATTGAATCATTTCTTTTATAGAAATAAACACTCAATCCTTCAAATATTGGGTTTATATTCACTCTTTTGAAAAATCAGAGCATATTTTGAGCGAATGGGATGTGTTTAGGAGAAGTTCATTCTTTAAGAAACCTATCAATGAGTTTAGTCATTCAAAAATTGAAAATAATCTTCAAATCTGTTTATCAGATATTCCTTTGGAGACGACAAAAGATTTCAGAACTTGAGTCACATTTTCATCAAATCTGAAGACTTATCTTAAAAGACATTTCTTAAGGAAAAGTCTATTCAAACAAAGATTTTGTTGAATAATAAGAAAATCGATGCTCTTGCAAATATGAGGGCCATTCAAACTCGTTCATAATGATGCAGCATGAAGCATGCTCACTCAAATTATATAAGGTT
Source organism: Tectocepheus velatus (assembly GCA_034700625.1). Lineage (NCBI taxonomy): Eukaryota > Metazoa > Arthropoda > Arachnida > Sarcoptiformes > Tectocepheidae > Tectocepheus > Tectocepheus velatus. The sequence goes on from JAQIXV010000098.1 coordinate 28,987, forward strand.
TTTTAAATCGACCCAGGTTTATGTCAAAGCCTAATTATATTTCAAGTTTGTTCTTGTTAAAAGAATTTTACACATTATTTCAATTAATCAAAAATTTTGGCTCAAATACTCAGAAATTATCAAATTTGAAACTATAAAAGAATTGGTAAAAACAGAGTTTTCCTAGAATTCAAGTGTTTTAGTAATTAGTTTTGTTTACGACTCAAACTTTTAATAATAATTTACGAAAAGTGAAAAACATTCTCTCCCTACATTATCTCATATTCTGTCCCTTTTTATTCTCTATTACTAAAAAAAGGAGAGAGAGAGAGAGAGAGAGAGAGAGAGAGAGCTCATTTTTCTTTTGGTGTGCGCATTGACTGTTATGTTGCAAAGAGTTGTGTTATCCAAAAGGATTTTGTTGATGTATTTCCTAACATAACTCTCATCAGAAAAAAGTGGGGGCCGACAGTCAGTCCGTATATGTTAGAAAAGTCAGATCTGACTGTTTAGGCTTATCTGAAGACAGGAATCCGTTCCCCACACAAACTATCGACGAGAAGGTCTCCCCAATAAATGGAGTAATCAATTATGTGATCAGATTAGACAATAAAAGACGGTTACGATAATTGTCTTCAACACTATTACTGTGCGATTCGTTCGCCTTTTGTTATACTATAAGACAGTTCTCGTCTATCGGACTCTCGTCTCATGACATTTAACTTCTTGGATATCAATCCAATAATTTTCTTATGAACTCTATATTTGGAGTCCATTTTATTCTGAATTCTCGTATTCTTTAGCGACAATTTCTTCCATGATTACAGTTATTCTGATTGTTTAATAGCTTACAAGTGATATAAATTTTCGCTCATTTCACTCATTATCTGTAATCACATATTCTTTTGGGAGAAAAATTTAAGTGATTCTTGAAATTCAATATTTCTTTTGAATATTATCTCAAATTAAATTAAATACAAAAAATATTCTGTCGTTTATTTGAGCCCTTCTTTTGAATCAATTCCTGTAAAACTCAAACTAAAATCGATTGAAATGAAATTTCACTCTCTTTTGAATTTCTAATCAAATTATTGATGGGTTTGAGCGAAAAATTTTACCCAAAAAAATGCAAAGAGAAGTGAATTTATCAAAACTCCTACTCATTATTGAAAACTAATTTCACATTAAATTTATTATTAAGTTTTATCTTCAAAACAAAAACCTAAAAGAGAATCAATTTTTAGATAGAATTCTAATCTAATGACAAACTATTGACTCAATAGAAAACAGAAGTAACAAAAAATTTGAACAAAAATTTCTTCTCAAAAGATAATTAAAATTAAATTCGTGAGAATTGTAACAAACGAAGAGATGTTTTCAGTATTTAATTGAAGATTAAATCATTCGCATTAATAGCCGACTATTTTTAGTGCCGGAGCTTTAGATGTATTACTTTAAAGGAAAAAGTTTTTGAAAACATAGAAATGAGACCCATTTTCAACAGAAAACAATAGAACAGCTGAAGAACTGATTCTTTGAATTCACTGATGAATTCTTGCGAAACACTATAATAGAGTTTAATTCAATTTTAGTCTTTATTTTTGACTCAATTTTATTGCTGTTCCGCAAACTTAACACAAGATAAGAGACATTCAAACGAATAAATTTCTAATTCAAATAAAATGAAAACAAAATTTATTCCGAACTCATTTCTAATAACTATTCAAGAGTAGGACCTCAATAAAAAGAAGCAAGCAACCAATAAAACTAAATGGATGAGTCCGGGAAAAACCAAGAATAATCTGTTCGACTAAAAGATCAAAAATAATCTCAAAATGGAAATCGACTTATCTTTAGTTTTAATGGACTTTCCAAGAATTTCATAGATATCCGGGACTCAAAAAATGGAAAGTAGATGAACCTGGTTTTCATCGCTTAGTTATTAATATATTAATAATATATTGGTTTTTTGAGTAAGCAACGTTTAGTGCCATCTAAATGATAAAACTTAAATAATAATGGCCAAGGTACAAATACTGAAATGCAATTGTAATTAAAATGCATTGCCAGCCATTCGACAAATTAAGGGAAACTTGTAATTTGTTAAATGTTAGCATGTTAATTTGGCGATTGTAATTGCCACCAAATTTTGGCTACAAATTGAATTTGTAACAAGAGCAAATAATTGGATTAGGAAGGAGTAGGAACTGTTTGGCATCAGATTGTTATGGATGAGTTGTAATGCAATATATTTTTGATAGATTATTGTGTAAAACAGTGTTAAACACACCAAATGAGAAAACTATTGACTTATGAAATCAATTCAACGTAAATATATTTGCGATGCCTTTAACGCCAGAACTGGTGTTAGACTTTTGCCGCGAATGTCGGGGACAGACAGCTCTCATTCTCTGCCATTAATGTATTAATTGTCTTAAAAGTGTTTACTTTGATTGCGAAAGAGATAAGAGTCGAATAATATCCTCTAATTTGATTATATCGTATTACATATGCCATGGTAATCACCATGAATACGGCACACATATTTCAACTTGATCATTATGCAGTTTCACTGTTGCATATGTAATGACTATTAGAATATTAAATTCCAAGAATATTATATTTATGGTAAAATAGAATAATACCAAGAATCATTCGACTGATTACCTCCTTGGCAATCATCTTGGCTCAACTTTATATGTATGTATATATTGCCTGTTTAATATAGTTTAGTGTTTTGTTTACTAACGTCTGATATTAAATGTAATATAATGTACGGTAATATCCTATTGTATTGTATGTGGTGTCCGACTATAGGCGGTGTTGACTATAACGATGAACTATTACCTGCGTTAACGTCAGCCTGTATTACAGTTTTACTGCGCTCTACTCCGTGCTGTTGTATTGAACAGTCTGGTCATGAAGAGGACGAACAGATTTAAAGAAGAAATAATGCATTTTTCAAAATCAATCAATGAATTGGTGGCACAAACATAACACACACGAAAAGGACAGAATAAAGTTTTTAAAACAGAATATTAGGTATAAACACACAATAGATATAGAAAGACAATGAATAACATAAACAAATCTATGACAACAACAATAGCCAGTAGTATATTATATATTTGAAAAACAAATATACGTATATATATCAAAATTGTATATTAAATATATAAAAGTATATATAATATACAGAATATTCTGTTTTTTGTGTTTGTGTTTTGCAATAGATATAGAAATAAGAGATAAGGCATATAAGAGATGGCAAACCAATAAAAATGAGGCATAAATTGTGAGAGTATTTTGTGTCTGAGTTTGTGTTTTGTGAGTAATAAAAGATAAAACAAACCGAAGAAATGGAGAACAGAATAAAGAAGAAGAAAAGTTAATACAAGTGTTGGCCAATAGAGAAATTTGTTTCAAAATTCATTGCCGTATATTAATTCCAAGATCACTTTCTGCCTGTCTCACTGTGTGAGTGTGTCTCTGCTAAATGTGCATTAGTTGAACTAGAACCTATTTATTTTATTATTCGGTTAAGTAAAATAATAAATTCTCTGCAGAAATAAAAATTCTTGATTTGTTTCTATCGTATTGAGAATACACCGAAAGTAATGCATGAATACTGAAAAACAGTTTTTTATTTTCTTATGTTTTGTTTGAATCTTATTCTTCACTTAGACTTTACTTCATTTCATTGAAGACTATTTGCATTTTGATCTAAAATTTATTAACCTTTTTCTTGTGGCGGATATAAAAGATAAATAAATTATTGACTGAAATATACTGCATATTGAAATGTTTGCTGAGTTTTATCTGAATTGAATTTTTGCTTCACTTTGAGGCCAACGACAAAAAAATTACATATATTTTGAGAGAAAAAAGAAATCTTTTTCTTAAAAGTAAAATATTGTTTAAGAAAATACTAAATAAGTTAAAATCCCCTGAGAAAGGAATAGAGCATCATGCAGATTTCATCAAGAATATTTTGAACCGTATCTAATGAAATTTAGATTATAACTAGGTCAATCTCTTAATAGTTTTTTCAAAGATAATTAAGTCGATTGTATTAAAAAATTATAGTAATTAACACAAAACCTAATTAAAAGTGTTTTAGACTTAAGAATAGATTAGATATGATTAGAGGGAAAGGTATGAGAAATATATGAAATGAAATGATAGACAAAACAGAAATCAGTGTATATTTTAGTGCAAACCTTTCGCGTCTTCGTCTTCGAGGGTTGTGTTACTCGAATCGGTCGACTCCTTAACGTGAGACCCGTCACCTTTTTTGGCTATCATTGAACGACCTGCCCATCCGAATGTAGAGCCAGTGGTTAGTAATTGAAATTCACGTTTTGATTATCAGATTTTTTAGGGACAAATTATCAATGCAAATAATATAATCCAGGAATCAGAGGAAAATGATTGGATACCAAATGAAGTGGTTTTTTGTTTCAGACACAGTGCCAAAGGAATGAGAGAAGAAGTGGAGAAAACCAAGAGTAAAATCGGGAAGAAAAGAGAGAGAAATAAGAAAAAATAGTTTATTAGTTTATTTTTCTTTACGTCAAATAAAAATATTAATAAATAATAATTAAATTTTATTGAGAAACAGAAAAAACAAATTCTATTCTTTCCGTTCATTAGTTTATTAGTTCATTCGGTTTATAATAGTTTTGTAACTTTCAATGGAAAGCCTCTATTTTTATGGCGTGTTATTAAAAAACCAATAAATTTATATATAATATAACTAATGGTTTATATAACAAATTATGAATGAATTGTTCAGTTAATAACCTTTTCTCAAACATAACTCCGGAATATGGGTTTGGAAAGAGTAAGAAAAATAAGGGGAAAGCCGTCGCCTGTTTCGCGATAATCGTTAGTTCCCTTATTTTTTCTGTTAAATTAAATTTCATCTCAATTTTAGTCTCGTTTTTTATTTGGAGAAAGACTTCAATATCTCACACAAAACACACAATCATTTTTCAATACATTAGTTGATTAAATGTATTGTTATTTGTCTTCAATTCTCTAAACAAGTATTGCATAACAAATACTATAACTGAAGAAAAAGGACTGAAAGACTCTAATAACAGTAATAATAAGACCCCTATTATATGAACAGAAACTATGAAAATTACATTACGTTTAAGAGTTTTTATATGCCTTTTGTTTTCCAGTGAATCAAATGAAATGAAACGTAAAAATAATATAAAAACACAAATAATTTCAGAAATATATCTGAAAACAGATGACACCATAAGAAGCATTAGAAGATTTAGAGACAGAGCACCGGATAAACAATCGATGAATTAAACGTTGATAATAATAATTTTCAGCTCAGAATAAAGTGTCTCTACTCAACTGATCCATACCATCATTGGTTAAGATAATCGACTGAATCACACGATTATCGATAATATAGTGAAACACAGAATATATTTGTTATAGAATTTCGTGTTTGAATTACTAATGAATTTTCCTTAGAGTGTGAAAAAAGGCTGACAATAGTCATTATTTGGCATTAAGTTTACCCTCATTTTTGATCGCAACATCAAAACTGATCTAGGTTGAAATAAATTATTGACATTTTAAATGATTGTTCGAAAACTAATCTATTATTTAATTTTCGATCCAAAGAATTCAAAACATGAATCCCTATACAAATACAAGTTTCCCTCTCCTTTCAAATCTCAAACCCAAGAAAAAGACGATTCTTATAGACTTTGACTCACATTTGAATTATTCATTACTCCCTCAGCATTACTGACAATAAATGTTGGGCTCAGAATAAGTGGGGAAACGAAGAGATTATTTTTATTAAAACAGTATCTGAAGAGGAAATTATATTTTTCAAAATGATTTCCTTTGAAAAAAAACTACCAGTTCTCCAGTGATTCCAATGAGTTTAAAGTGAGAGTCATAGAGAGACTCAAATCATTTATTAAAAACTTAGCGAAAAAAATATTGAACTGGGATTTCATTATAAAATGAGCCATATCTTCAAAAGTTATGGAAAAATAATTGATTAAATCCATGCATTTCTTCCAACTTTTTCTGAATATCGTTTTTAATTATATCTTGTAATACATTTGATTCAATTAATTAACAAATGAATATAAATTAACAAGATAATTAGAATAACTCCACTTAAGAAACAGTTATATAATGATATCGAGCCTTAAATTAAGCTAGATAGTATTTTTAAAAACATAATTAAGTAATTAATAAATTATAAGTAAATTTAACCAGGCCATTCTGACCAATTGAAATGTGCAATTAAATTTATTAGAATGTGCAAGAATAAAAAGTTCTATTGATTATATGCATCTTAAAGTTATCAATGCAAAAATCTAATTAAATCTGACAAAAGTTTTAATAAATAGGAAAATGTGTCTTCAATTCAAACATTTTATGCACCAAATGAAAGCAAATTTAAAACATATTTCCGAAAGAAAAATAAATTTAAATTTCTGTAATGAGACTAATGTCTGAGTGATTATTGAATTTAAAAATTGAATCAAATACTGAAAACTAAATTATTATATAAAGTCTTCAAAAAAAAATCTAATGAATAATAAATACAGAAAAGGAATTATAATTTAATATAACTCAAGTATTACTCAAAACAGGAATTGATTTTATTCTGTTCTCTATAGTTAGAAATTGTGAGAGAGAGGCAACGACTCAATAGTTTTTGACTTTCAATTGTGTAATGAATGAAGAAAATAGAGGACATAATTAGCATAAAAACTAATGTTAATCATAGTCTCACTGCTAATGGAGTTTAATGAGAATGAATTATTTTGCACAGAATGAAAAAAACAGAGTCACTCCTGAAAGAGTAATATGTGAGCCGGTGCTGTATGTGTGCGGATATGGCAATAGCGAAGTGAAAATCAGGAGAGAGAGCAACAAATTCTTATCCGAGAGTCAGTCGATCAATATTTTCGAGGCTTCCGATCAATACTGGGTTTTACATAACAGTAACACACCTTTAGTTCATAGACTCTCCCAGTTCTCATTGCTCTCTCTCTCTCTCTCTCTCTCTCTCTCTCTCTCTCTCTCTCTCTCTCTCTCTCTCTCTCTCTCCCTCTCCCCTTTGTGTCAGCACTTCTTGTTATTGTTGATCATTAGATAGCGTTTAATGTTTTCCCCCTTAAAAGCCATAACGACAACCGATAACACTATCCTTCCATTCATATCCACTTTAATATAAATCTTTGGGTATTTCTCTTCATTGAATTTCTAGAGTGTATCTGCCCTCCCCCCTTTCCCCCTTTATCTCTGTAAGAGATGTGCTTTCATTTTGTGAACAATTTTTATTTCTACTGTTTTTCGGCGGAAATATTGACCAAAAGAAATAATTAATATAAGAGTCGGAATTCACTGAGTCTTAACTTTAATTTCTATGACTACCAGTCCTGAAGACGAGTCGTTATTTCTTAGATCTGAATCTAAGCTTCAAATCAAAAGATATTTTTTGAGAAACTTCTGTCAAATAAAATGAATGTTATTTTTGTTACTCTCTTCTCATGTCATCTCTCTATTGGCGACTGAAAAGAATGGCGAAAATGTTTGAAGTTTTATATATTTTTGTCATTTTTCTATAGAAACGTAAGACTCGTATTCAAAATCAGATATCAATTCAAAGTAAATAGAAATCCAAAGAATATATTTTTGGATTTGAATTTACATCCGAATCCTTTGGGGAGTAAAAGATTTCAGATATTTTCATCTTTCTATTTGAAGACTTTTCTAGATCATACACGAGCTGAATATTTGAGGAAATCAAATGAGTGTCCAGGGTAACTATCGAACTATCCAATAATATTTCTGAGTACAGGTTAATCAATTATATATTTGAATTTTTGAATCACCTTGGTGATAGTAACTCTCGGAATTCTAATCTAAGACATGCAAAACATTAGAAGACATTGTATGATGAAAATTTAAATTTGATACGAAATGACTGTTATTTTATGTAATAAAATATCGAGAGATATATTTTATTACATTTTCGTACTTTTTTTCTATAAATAAAATGAAAATCCAATTGATTGCCTTGGTAATTCAATACATTGACTCTTGGTTTACATAATCTGAAAGAACTAAAATAATTATGAGAGAAAAGTCCACAAAAAGTATTGTGTATATCTAATATCTGTTTCTAACGAAAAAAATTTCCCAGATTACATCCTCAATATTCACGTCTGAATGAGATTTTCATAGGAAAAATAGATCAATGAACATGGACAGTTCTCAGAATTGCAATCAACCAAAATAATAAGCAATTTATATGAAAAGTCTGTACAGTTTTGTCGTTTAATTGAAGTGAGGTTTCTGTTAATCAATGGCTTCTATTCAATAGACTTATCAAATGACAGTTGCCTTTGAAGAGGACATCAAATGTCTTAAGAAAGTTGTCACTAATTTTTCGCCGAAATAAATGTCGAAATCATTGAATAAATAGTCTTTTGAATTGTCAAATGATTCTGTCTTTTAGATAAAGTCGAAAGTTGTAAGACTTTATCTTTATTTTATAGATCAATGAGTTTTACTATAAATCTATTGATTGTATACACAATTATAGAGACAATAATCTCAACTGAATCACAAGAATCAAACTTTTCTTGAAATTATTTTCTTTCATATTTTTTTGTCTTTTCTCTTCTGTCTATTCGTAAAAATAATTGGAAATATTTGTAAGTCTTCTAACAAATCAATAAAATATATTATTCAAAGAATTTCCTGTTATTTCATTTTATTTGAAAATTTATTTTACAAAACTCCAGGTCTTCATAACTCGAAATCCATTTTAATTTTCAAAAACGGTAAAAAAATTTCTGAAAATTTTGAATAAAATTTAAATTATTTTTCTCTACAGAAAGGCTTTTATTTTTGTTCATTCAATGAATGACTGATTAAATCTGTGATAACATAAGACTTATCGCAATTATATTAAAACTTTTAGAGAAAATGATTGAAAAGATTTCAATGCAAACAAAACTCACGAAAACAGAATCCGTACGAAACAAGTATTTTATTATCGATTAAAACTCTATTAAATAATTCAGCAAAAAGGGCACAGAATAAGTCATCTCTCATTTAAATTTGTTTGTTTCAAATCTAATTAAAAATTCTTAATTGAATTCTGAGCTCTGAGTCCGACAATTAATTCCTGTTTTTCTCGTTTTAATTTCGTTTGAATAAAAATTCCAGAAATATATGGAAACTGACTTCAAATCCTATTCACTACTAATTAATCCATAAAATTGTATTTCAATTCAAATGATTGCTGTTATGCATCAAATTCTGTGATTATTCTGTGCGCTCTGTGTTTGTAATAATATTTTTTTGTATAAGTCGTGACTCATGACTAATAAATGTAAGACCAGGAAAGAGAAGTCTAATTAAAGGAGAGAGAGAGAGAGAGAGAGAGAGAGAGAGAGAGAGAGAGAGAGAGAGTCTGTCAAAGATTCTGTCTTTAGTGAGACTATGATTTTGATTCATTAGATCAGAAAACGATAAACACATACATTAAGTGAAAGATTGTGTGCAAAAAAAAGTTACGATCAATAGATGGACAGCCGGCAAAATAAATGACCAATTTTTTTCATAAGTGCCAAGCTAATAGCGAGGTAAATAAATCTAGAGCTCGAGAGCCACTTGGATAGGGATGCAATTAATGGGCAAACATTTTATGTTTTGTATTAATGTTTTTTCAACCAATTAATCGATTTTATACAAAAATGGATTACATTTGAAGACTGGAATTCAAATAAATTATTCGAAGTGCAAAGGGAAATGGCCAGGGTCTTTGTCATACAGGCAAAATAAAGAATCAATTTTTCATCAGATCAGTGGATCATTAATAACAAATGTTTTTTCAAAGTGAATGAAGGACTCAATCATTTAAGAGGGAAAGCATTCAATTATTAATGCATTAGACATATATTGGATTTGACCGACAGTTGGATCTGCTTTTTATTTTTCAATCAACAAATTCGATCTTGATTAACTCTAGGAGTCACGCTAAACCAAATTAATAAATTTAATCTAGCAAGACAATAAATAATGGTTATTAATAATAGTTCCTATGTCATTTATGCGTCTTGGTTATTTGAAAATACAAGCTATCAATTATCTCTAACATTAATATAAAAAATTACTATTTATTTTTGATAATAAAAAAAAAGATAAAAATCAATTCTCGTTGAAAATTGTTTAGAATTTAATCTTGTAATTGATAGAATCAGATCAATTCGGAATTTAATCATGTTAAAACTTTTCAATTAAATAGATTAATGAAAAGTATATATTATTTTGAATAACAAAATCGTCGACTAATTGTGTAATAAAAATGAAACGATGGATACAAACAGTACTCTGTATTCAAAGAGAAATGCAATTCAAATGAATTAATAAAATCTAATGCCTTTCCAAAAGTGAAACACATTTTCCTTAATAACAAAACTAATTGAGTTCTTCGCTGAAACTTAAACAACAATTAAGTGAAGAATTTTTTCGCTCAAATTGTTTACAAACTTTCAAATCAATTGTGTATTCATTGAAATGTAATACACATAAAGAGTTGGTTTAACTGTATGTCAGACCGATAATTATGACCAACACTTTTTGCGCTACTTTTAGTACTCGGAACCAATTATTACAGTAATTATGTGTTTATCGATTAGAATATAGTTTCTAATGTTTGAAAATTATTTTGTGAATTGAAAGTATTTTATAAAAATACAATTAAAATAATAGTTATGTTATTATGTTTTTCGTTAAAAATATAGACATTAACTTAGAAAACGAACAAGGTCAAATTAACTAATTTTTATATTTAGTTTAAATTTTAAATTCTCAATATAAACTGGATAACCGAGTGAACAAAGAGCTTGTTCATATTTCTTCCCCAAAATAGACTCAATTTAAACAAAAAATGTTAATAAACTCAAAAAAAATTCATTCAAATTTATTCTTGCGATTCAAATGTGAGAAATAGTTTGTTATTCAAAACATATTTTTATGAATACATTGGAGTCTTTTGAGTCAATTGTATGCAACAATCGATACGTTATTTGTCTTTTTGTTCACTCGTTTACCAAAGAATCAGAAAATTTTTGCATTCAATGTCTGATAAGTTAATATCAGACGACTTCTCAATTGAAATATCAGTTTTTGGGTCAATAAAAGCGCAGAAAAGAGAGGGGAAGGGAAGGGAAGGATACAAAATCCACATCACTTTCTTTCAATTTACTGAATCTCTTATCTATAGTTTAAAAGACCTGAAGTCGAGGGAATCACTGGAATATTTTGACATCAATTTCGTCGACTAATTAATTTGAGATCAAATCAATAGTAAAGAGTTATCGACGAAAAAACAGACATTAATTCAAAGTCACCGAAGAGTGTGGGAGTGATAGAAGTTATAGAAGAATGTAATCATCAGAATATCTAATGTTCTGTGACTTATAATTAAGAATCCAATGACGACAACAAGTAATTTGATTCTTGTCTATCAGAAAGCTTTCATGATTTACAAAGGAATGAGCAAGGTGATAATATTCTTAACTAGAATCAAATGAATAATTCTCATTCATATTCAATAATTTCTCATAAAATGAAACTTTGAATCTCAACACAAAATTACTAAACCAAGATTACAAAAAATGCTTTTCACAAAAGGGATCGGGCGTTAAAACTCCCTGATATCGATATTTTCAACATAAACTCTTGACTTTCTAACAAAGAATTCACTAACAAAAAAAGATAAGAATATTTGTTAAGACAATATTTTTCACTGTTTCCAAAGGAATGTTCAAAAATAGACTTTTAATGAAGAAATTCGATAAAATCTGTCAAAACTTTTCTATTTAACGGCCGATGAAAGTCCTTTTGAACTCTTGACAGACATTTTAAAACATAATTTGAGGCTTTAGTTAAGAATTTGCGTTATTTTTCTTATATTCTTGTTATGAAAATTATTGATTAGATTTTCTCATCGAATACACAGTAAATGGATTCAAAGAATTATCAAAAAGACAGTCCATTATGTGAGGAAAGAATGAGAATGAGAATGAGAGAGAGAGAGAGAGAGAGAGAGAGAGAGAGACCGTGTTTTATTTCACTCATTTCTATTTAGTTTTTACTTATATTTATTTTCATTGAACACAAACTCAAATAAATTTCTATCAAATTTTTTTTCCATTTTTATTAGATTTGGTTCAGAAACACAGCCTTTCCTTTCAAGTTCTTTCTAACATAAAACCCAATGTTTGTTCAAAAATTATTTTTCCCTTTTGTTCACAATTTTCTATTGAAAATCTATTGATCACTTCATTGACATTTTATCTGTCCAAGCAAATAAAAAAACAAATGACTAAGCAAATGACCAAGCAAATGACCAGGCAAATTTTCGTTTTTGTTTTGCTGAAACTAAACTCAAACTAATCACATATTTCGTAAACGAAAGAACAGATATAATTAGAAACTGAAATATTTATCCGGAGCTTAGAGTAAGAGCTTAATTAAAAAGCGAATAATTCTGTAATTTAATGATAATCGGATTTTTGTTGATCCCCTCTCAACGAATGCCTTCCCCTACCGTTAGTTTCAGTCTTTCTTTGACTGAACATTAGTTTCTATTTATTTGAAGACTCAGTCACTCAATTCAGTCACTTTAGGTATTCCTCAAGTTTTACATTTGTTGTCGATTCAGACCATATTGTGTCGCACTCACCAATACTAAGCACAGTCTCTCATGGAAGGGGGTAGACCTCAAAGTGACGAAAAAGACTAAAATGATTAGTTTTTATAAATAACAAAACTCTGAATAAATAAACGACTAATTAAATGAGTAATAATCCTCATTTTATTGTACAACTATCAAGCTAAATTAATATTCAATGTTTAATTGTAATGATCTTGGTCACATTTGTTTAGTTGATTGTATTTTTCACTTTATATCACTTAAGTCTTAAGCGAATAGATAAAACAAAAGCCAAAAAAGAGGAAAATAAACGAAAAATGTATATAAAAAACAAATTCAATCATTTGTGTGAAACTCTGGTTGCCTTGAGTTGGGGGCAGACAGTAGTCAAACAAAATAGCCATTAATCAAATGAAATGGAAATACATAAAGAATATGGTTTTGGATGAAGTAGGAGAAGACAGTGAGTCAACGGACAGGGAGGGATACTGTGGTGAAAGAAAGCGATTGAATTGCTATTATCGGCGCTCAAACTCATCAGTTGTTGAGTTTCTTAGCATTTCTTTCACAACAATTTTTGCTCCACTTTTCTCTTCTCAATACAATAGAGTAACAAAAACAGAGAATATAATGAAAATAATTGATTTTTTTTCGCCGCTGGACTCGACTCTAGTCTCGAAAAACACAATTAAGTTCACAAACAAAAAACATTTAAACACTGAATACAAACACTAATCAAATCTAATATTTATAGAGAATCACAACATTTATTATAATAACAGAATATATTTCTGTAGATTCTTGTCATTAAACATAACATAAAATAAAACAAATTCGTTAGTCTTTTGAACCAATTCTTTCATTCCATTAGAGATTAACCACAACTGACTTAATATAAAGTATAATATTATATGACAACAAAGTTTTCCTTTAATTAATATAATATTTATTTATAAGAATTATATTCAATATATTTTTATCGATAGTCAGAGGGACTCCAATATCAGGGAATTCTTAATTTACTGATAGAAACATATATTAAATTTTCTCTTTCATGTCATTTAATACACTAAGACCTGGATATTAATCAAGATAATATTCGGGATTTCAAAAAGTGTCTGATATGTTATATAAGAGTAGAATAATAAGTATGAAAATGGAATAGATTTCACTCTAACATCAATTATTGGATATGGATTTAATGGTAGGAATTAAATGTATGTTCAATTATTTGGGATAGAAGTGATCACAAATGGATGTGTGAGCTGTATATGGATGTGTGTGTGTGGATGTGTTTGCGAGTATATGGAAGTCGGTGTCTGTGCCGTTACAAGTGCTCTGTCTTTTCCATAACATTTGGATCAATATTATCAATATTTGACAAAAACTGATGAGTACTGGGAATTAGAGGCGAATCTCGAGTGATAGCAAACGCTTCAAAATTTGATATCATTGTAAACGAGAAAATTACATTTTCTAAGCTTGATCATCTCAGAATTCGATTAAGACCGAGATCATTAATCATTTGGTTTTATAATATAAAGGATAATAAGTGTATGGAATGTATTGAAAAATGTATGAAATGTATGAAATAAGTTAAATAAATGAAAATAAATAATAGTTTTAATGAGTTTTGAGTAAAAAAAAGAATTTTTTCGATTAGGCTTTGAGTATGTCTTTGAGACTTTACATCAAAAAGTCTCATATATTTCTATATAAGTCTTAGAAATGAATTCATATTATGAATTAAATTCAATTTTTAATCAAATGAGACGTCAATATAGATAGACGTCATTAAAGTGAGCAAGCTAAATAAGCATGCTATGAATAATTATAATCAAAAGACGGATTTATAAGTTCAATATTCAATTAATGCATATAATAATATTCGTTCGACAATTTATTGCATGGTATTTATTGATAGACGGATCACTCCAATAACTGTCAACACATATGAACGGAAATATTCGTAATATTTATCTCAAAAAGTAACGGACATCGAGATATTTGATCACAAATAGACTTCACTGGACAATAATATTCTGAGCAAATTAGAGGTATATATATATATAGACACTGAGCTATTTCGCATATGGATGACCATGGTCATACAAGCATAACAACAGACATGATTAACATTCAAAATATTCATAGGATTTGTGTCATAATTCTCAGCCTTTTTTCAAGCATTGGATATATTTTTCTATGAATTTATTCATAGCTTTGGAAACATTTTTCAAATGAAATATATTTTTTCCGGAAGTCATGAGAACCGGAAAATTCTGATTAAGTCATAAATATATTGAGATTTTGTTTGAATAATAATAAGTCAAATAAATAGAGAGGAAAACCATTTGAACCGATATATGGATTTGTGAGGAGTTATGACAAAAATCGATAATTAATTTTTCAGTTAATAATGAAAAACGAAAATTAATAACAAAAACGAAAAACTAAAACAAATTTTTAGGAATTTATTGTTGATTACTGTCCGGACCGGACGCAGAGCTATTTGAACTGGAACTGCGATCATGGCAAGATGACTTACTAGAAAAGTTGCGAGTGGCAAGCATCGTGGTCAGTATAGCGCCCTTCAGCTTCCGTCTAGCGTTGAATTTCTTAAGGCAGTCCACCGTTTCCTGTCTGTGGAGAGTGGAGGCCACCCGTTCCCTGTTGCAGATCCAGGGGTGCTTCAGGGCTTCGGCCGCCGTTATCCGTTTGGCCGGGTTTACCGTCAGCATTGAATTTATCAGATTCTTAGCTTCCGGGGTCACCGTATCCCATTCAGGAGACGGGTACTATTCATCATCCAATCACAATAACAACAAATGTATTGATGAAATCACCATTATAAATAGCCAGCAACATCAATCATCCGCAAATTTATTATTATAGTTATTATGGGTTTTGAAAATTCAAATATTATTTTCCAAATAAATGTATTGAATATTGATTTTCGTTGAGTTTTTTTTATGCCCGCATTTTATCGTATTTTTGTTTTATTGGCATTTTTTTGGTTGATTTGATTTGATTGATGACACCATTCGGTTGTTTGCATACAATTATTGATAAAGAATTTCAGTTTTCCACCAAAAGATTGTGACCAAGGATTTCATGTGAGAGGGGAGAAATTGAAATACAAAAAAGATTTATTCAATTTTTCTTTATTGTAGTCATAATTCATAGTATTTTAGACTTAAATATAAGAAACTTTTTGACAGTTTTCTCGTGTATTCAGAAAAATCTGTTCATTCACTCACATCGTAAGCTCCGGCCTTTATTTGTGCATAAAGTCTGTGCTGATCCTCGTCCCAGAATGGAGGGTAACCCACTAATAATATATACAGAATTACTCCTGCAACAAAAAAGAAAATTGAAAAATGATCATGTCAAAATGTTTTAATACAAAAATCAAGAATATTTAAGCGATTTGCAAACAAATGTGATCCCAAAATAACGTTTCAATTATTATAAATGTCAAAGATTAATGTTCAACAGGATCAATTGAAAATAAGTAATTGTATTTGGTATACGGAATATGAATTAATGTGATCTTGTTGTAAACGATATAAACACCTTTTATTCGCTGAGTTTTTAACTTTTTTTTATCAAAAATACTTAGATCATATTCTGTTTGCAAGGTGAGCTAGACATACCACAGGCCCAGATATCGACAGGTTTTCCATACGGGTCTTTCTTAAGTACTTCTGGTGACAGATAGCCAGGAGTTCCGGCAAATCCTTTATTAATGACAAAGAAATATAAGTTGAGACAAAAGTCCGCTTTAATTAACATTAAGTAAAAAATTTCTAATCAAAGGCAATAAATTAATCGACAATTCAATTGTCAAATGAATGCCATAAATAAAATTCCAATAAAACAACTCTTCCCTAATTCATAGAATGGTTAAGAAAAGTAATTGATAGATGAACAGAAAAGTGATCCAGGTCATGCGAAAAATTTCTATTAATAATCAAAGAATTTAATGAATTTCTTAACGAATGAATTGAATTTTTCATCTGTTTATCAGAAGAAACAACAAAAATAGGTTTCAAAACAAAAAATTAATCAAAAAATTATGTTTTAAACTCATATTTAAAGAATAAACAAATATAACGGAATATTTTCTGCACTTAATTCTGTGCTCTACTATCGAAACACAGAATATATAGAATTTAGTATTAATACAAATATACAGTCAATGAAATTGAATCACAAAGAAAAGAGAGGAACGAATCAAATGAGAAATACTATGAGAAAAATCGATGACTGAGTTATATAATAAAGGACTGGAGTGTATACATACCATACCAGGCCTGTTGCTCGCCCTGTACTTCGATGGCCAGACCGAAATCAGCCAACTTGACAGCAGCGCCTTTTGCTTTACTCGCTAGTAATAGATTTTCAGGCTATTAATGAGTGGAGAGAGAGGGTCAGCACCAGAATAGAATCGAGTAGAGGACGAAATATCGAGAGTCAGATCAGAGGCAGTGGTAATCAAAGTCAATAGTGGAACAGACATCAGATGAGAGCAATAGATTCCAAGAGTATTACATGAGATATAATCAGAGGAAAGGGATAGAGAGAAGAGAGAAAAAGAGCGTCAGATATAATCAGTTGAGTTATGCTTAACATCAAAATTATGGACATTATATACAAAATGAACACTTCTTTTGCATAAAAGCATTTTCACATTAGAGCCGACACTTAGAGTATCAGACTTTGGCATAAACTCTAATGAGTTTAAATATATTGAATCAAATAAATTGTTGTGATGACCAAGGCTATTTCAAATCATTCAGAAAGCCTGAGAACATGAAACTAATTCGAAGAACAAACATAATATGTTAATTTAACTAGATACATTCTATTGACTGAATAATCAATTGATTTTTCCCTAAAGGGTTTGGTTGAAATGGGAAATAACAATGACTAATGTACTCAAATTGTTATATAGTTTTTTTTTATTAAAAATTTCAAACTAGTTTTAATATAATAGTTTTAATATTTTTTATTTAAAAGATGAAAATGTTTAAAATTTTCAAAGAACCTTGCTCATCAGTTGGCTATATTTTTCACCATGTGTTGTATGTTTTCAAAATATGTGTTTAGTATTGATGTTCACATTTTTATATCAAATATTTTGAGTTAAAAGTCTCTCAAAAAGCAATTTATAATCATTAGAGCGGATGTCGCGTAACTCAGTTTCGCAATTCTCAAGACAGCCGTCCCTTTTGATGGAAAAATTATCTTGTTTAAATTTTATATGGCTTCAGAATATTAGATGAGCCGGGTAGAAGAAATCTCACAAAACAGAACTTATTTTAAAAATAATTTTATTCTAAGTTCTTGTGTGGGAAGAGACGAACCGATTTATTTAATGACTTTTGCTAACAAGGTCTCTTTATCGATATATTGAAATGTGCTAGTATATCGCAAACTAATGTGGGAGTTATCAAATCAGTTTCTAATGACTATTAATTCTATGTATTATATGAATGTTATTTGAAGAACAAATTGATTCCTAATATTAATATAATAATAATTTAATAATAAAACTCTTCAATTGAATTGAATTTTGATTTTTGAAAATTGAGAAAAAGGTATAAATAAAAATTTTAAGCAATTAGAAGTTGTAAATGAAAAGCTCTAGTTTTTTATTCATGCCAAATATTGAAGCATTTGTCGAATATAAGGACATAAATTTGGACAAATTGAACAAGATTAAAAAACAACTCACTTTGAGATCTCTATGAACCACATTATTCATGTGACAGTGATTTACAGATTCAAGTATTTGTTGAATACAATGGGAGGCATCAGCTTCTGAGTAGTACTCCCGGGCGACGATATCTTCGAAGAGTTCCCCGCCGGTGACCAAATCGAATATTAAGTAATGATAACCTTCTTCTTGGATACTGTCGTGCAGTCGCACTATTGTTCCGGTAGTCAATCAAATAGCAAACGAATAGACAAAAAGAGAGCTCAGAATATAATAGAGAACAGAGAAAAAAAATGTAAAGCAATAAAAAGCAGAAGAAAACAAGTATTCAGTCGATCAATAAATTTATGATAAGATATATAAAAGATATTTGTTTTCTGTTTTCTGAGTCAATGCTATTCTCTTCTATGGACTGGAAATCGACTTTTGTTTGACTCAAAATTTTAGATACAAAACAATTTCAACCAAAAAATGATAATAAAAATGATTTGAATTGCTTACCAATGTTTGGGTGATTTAATTTTCTACAAATTCGTGCCTCTCTCTCCAGTTTCTGAAAATCTAATTCAAGTGAACAAAAGGATAGAATAAAAGAAAAAAATTCAGATATGAGTCAAAAAAATGTTTTGTATTTCAAATGAATAGAGAAATTCAAACGAACTGAAAATTTGAATTTTAAAATGAATCATGCTCATTCATAACTTGAAACACAAGATGAATGCATTCAGAGATAAACTTATCTAGTTAAAATTCTAAGCAAGTTATCGTTGGATTGAATTTTAATTCAATTCAGAAGCAAAAAGAAAAAATTGATAAAATTAAATTGAATTAATCAAGATAAATTTTTTTTCTATGAAACTTAATTTAGTTAATTGAATGAAACATTTTTTGAAACTAAACAGAAATGGTTTGAAATTAACTCAAATAACAAAATGAAATAAAAATCAATAAAAATGACTTTAATAAGTTAAAAATCAATTTGAAAATTGACTTTACCAATTTCAGAGGACTTACCTCTCGTCGATAGCTTTTTCGTGTTTATTATTTTGGCCGCGAATTCCAATTGAGTTGACTTTTGAACACATCTTCTGACTATTGAAAAGGCGCCCCTATTTTTGAACAAGGTTATAAATTAATTCAAATAAATTCAAAGATCATTTAACTCTGAAAACAAATCAATTGAGTAAATATTGAAATCATAAGAAGACTTCTATTAATAGCCATTAATTTTAAGACTCAAAACTAAACATACGCTTCGATAATATCCTCTGAATTATTATCAAAATATTTTTCATATATTTTCTTAATTATAAATACAATAATTATAGCGAACACTATAGACATATAAATCATAGCTTTTTATAAGTTATATATATTTCCCCAAACATTAAACTCAATCGACAAAAACGATTCATAAATAATAGATATGTTACTGACTATCGACTAAAACTAAGGACACATAATATTTTCGTTGCTATTAAAGCACAGATAGCACAGCACTCAATACACATACAGTCTGTAACAGAGACTGAGATTTTGAAAACTCCATTCATTTAAAGGGGGAAAGGAGAGAGAGATTTGTGTTATTTTGAGAACAGGAGAGTCAAGAAAAAAAGGAAGGAATCCTCTGAGATATGCATACAATACACGTTATTTCAAAGAATATTCTGATTTTCCTCTACATTACAGCTGGAGTTTAATGGGAGAGAGGAGTCGGAGGTTTTCATACTTGTATTGAGTGTTAAAATATGAATACAATTTTCAAGTATTGGTTTAAATCAAAATATTTTCTTAAAATCAAACGAAAAATGAGACATAATTTTTGGTACGAAAAAGATTCGGTAAAGTATTCCTAGTTTTTAAAGTGGGAAAGGGGTGGTGTTGTGCTGATGGGAGAAAAACAGCACAGCATCACAAAAAAATATTGTGTTTCGAATGGAATGTGTTTATTATATTCTGTGCTGAACTGAACTGAAAGTAGTTTTAACTCAAAGTTCAGCCAAACCTAAACATAAAGTATTTTTTGGTCTAAATTTGGATTCAGACAAAAACCTCTTCGCGAATGTCGTTAAAGAAAAACTACCGGAGCTTTAAATGAGAATATTATGGGAAGTCATCACTTGAGACAAACACAACACACACAGAGAGCACATACATGTGCTCCAACGGAGAGAGTCCTCCCGGAGATAGAGATGGGAAACACAAAAACCCGAACAAAAATAAAAACTTAAAAAAAATAAATCCACAGAAGAAATGGGCTATTCTTCGGTGAGGACAGGGTTTACATACTTTCCCAGTTCTTCTTTGAGCTCATAGTTATCCGAGAATCTGGTGGTCGCTTGTGGTGGACCCGCCATTTTCGCCCCGAACAGGTCTATACCATAACACAGATATCCTTGAATTTTTAAGACCAGGAGCTAATATTTCAGCGAAGAGTTGATTTGAGAGGAGAGGCGAGCGATTGAAAAATTTTATTGTCTTTCTGAGAGGCGAAGACTCTTTTGGACGAATAGCAGAATATTCGGTGCAATAATCCTTTTTATAGCCCAAAGCTATTTGATTAGAGACTGAGTGCTGAGCGATAGAGAGAATGAGAGAGAATGGAGAAGCAGATACACAGATAAGCACTACTCAAGTAACAAAACAGAACCAGATATTAATCCCGGAATAATCTTGAAAAATTGAAAGTTCAACCGATAATACACTGGGAACCAGAGATCAGTGTTCACTGAATACTAATAAATTTTATTTTAAAACAAAAATCTTAAAAAATTGTCGACATTTTCATTGAGAGAAAAAAATAGGGAATGAGAAGTAGTTTTTTTTGTTGCAGGTTTATTTCAACAACGAAAAAGTCCACTGTCAAATAAATTGATTCATAGTAAAAATGAGGTGAAGCCCAACTGCTCGCTGAGAATTCCGGTTTCAAAATCGATCCCAATATTCATTCAATAGATGTTTTGCCGAACGAATTGTTTATATCGTTTTGCGATTAATTATTATATTTATTATTATATTTATTTTGAGGCAAAATTTTTCTTCTCTTCTCTCAGTTTATACACAAAATTCAGAAATTCTGTACATATTCTGTCGTCCACAACATGTCTGCCAGTGGTTCGCCCATCGACTCTGTGAGGGTTGTGCACATTGTAGGGAACTTAGTGTGAACTGACATCCAATGAGGAATACAACTAACCCTCGTCACACAACCAGCACAATCAAAGTACTAAAGGCTGGTCTAAAACTAATAAAATTCCCCATTTCTAGAAAATACCAAGGTTAGAGGAGTTAATGGATTATTTATGCCAAATTATTATGGAAGTGTCCTTGCTCAATTAGAATTAAAGTTTTAGTTAAGCAAAGTTCAAAATATACTAAACTGTATGTCAGCGCATGAGCTCAGGTATCGACTGTGACTCTGATTGTGATATAAACCGAATCTATGGTAATATTGTTGATATTGGGTTTGCAGCAGATCTGCGCAAAAGCCATTGCTTTTCCTCTTCAGAGTCGGCTCCTTATCGATAGACAACAAATTACTTTTGAATTTAACTTAAATATGATTTTTATTCAACTTTTCAAACATTAAAAATGAAATATATATTCAAAAATAGATTAAATTAAATTAAAAGCTTTAGTTTTCTCTCAAACAAAATTGATTGACTCTGGGCATTGTGGTGATCAAGCTAACGGTTCATACTGTTCAGCAAACATAAACTCACTTAGCAAGAAATTAAGCTAGATTATATTTTTGAGAAAAGATCTTTATTCAATCAGATCTCATGTATTCGATTCAATGGAAAAACTGTACCAGAATTTGAACCTTAGTCTTAAATTTTAAGCTAATTGATTTCTACTCTAATACCAGAAATTTAAGCAAGCAATAATATTACAAATTATTATAATTTATTACAAATATCTTTTACAAATTTCACTTAAAATTAAAGGTACAAAATTAAAGAATTGACCATGCTCGAAAAGTACAGCCCAGAGACCTCGATTAGAATTCATATGAATTGGAATCTAAATTTATTTCTGTTTGCATTCAATTAATTCGTTTGTTTTGAAGAAAAAATTTTATTTGAAATTTATTTTTAAAGTAAGAAAAACAAGAAAATCGTTTTTTACACAAAATAAGTGGATTTTTGCCAAAAATTATGATTACTTTTCTCTGAATGTGTTTAATGTGTTTATTACACAATAAATATTATGAGTGTCTCAATGATTGGCAAAACAAAAACTGTCTCTGATTTTCAAAACAAGATAAGACTAATAGCTTTTTAAACTAAACTCAAATCCGAACAATCAATTATGAGTTCAATTCGTTATAATTTCATTCCGAGCAGTTTTGAAGGGAAAGTCATCTTAATTACAGGTATTTATCGAATGAAAAAATTATTAAAAACTTTTTTCATGAAAATAATTCACTCAAACTCGAGGCTCGAGCTCTGGTTTTGGCGCCGGAACTGCCGTTCATTTCGCTAAACGTAACGCATATTTAGTTATCAACGGAAGGGATGCGGAAAGAGTTAGATCCGTCGCAGACGAGTGCCGTATATTGACTCAGAATAAAGTTCTAGAAGTTTTGGTCGATCTGCAAAACGACAGTCAAATAAAAAATTTAGTTCAAAAAACTGTCGAAACTTTTGGGAGAATCGACGTTCTGGTCAACTGTGCCGGTGTTATAACCTCGGGTCTTATCGGTGACTCAAATTATGTCCAGGATTTCGACCGTATTATGCAAACAAACCTTCGGAGCGTTATATTACTCACATCACTAGTTGTCCCACACTTGGAGTCAACCAAAGGATGTATTGTCAATGTTTCGAGTATTACATCGCATTTACCGGTCAGTAATTTATTTGATGCTGAGCTCAATAATTGATTGAAACAATTTTATGTTAAGAGGAGGACATGGAGTGCTTACGGGATGTCAAAGTCAGGAATAGATATGTTGACCAAATGCATGGCTATGGAGTTGGGACCCAAAGGAATCCGAGTCAATGCTATTAAGTATTTATGAAAAACAATTTTATATTAATTTATGCAAAAAATGAATTCAATTTTCATTTTATCTTTAGTCCGGGTATTGTCTTAACCCCAATGCTTAAGACAATGAAAGACATGACATTCAACGAAAATGAGATAACCCTCTTCTGTCAGATGACGTATCCATTAGGAAGACCCGGATTAGTTGAAGACATGGCAAATGCCATAGAATTCTTGGCGTCAGAGAACTCCAGTTTCATTACCGGTATTGTTATGCCGGTTGACGGCGGATGTGTCATCAGTAAAAGATCAAGACTTTGATTCCTTTCAAGGAAATGAGCAAGGATATTTAACTTTCCTCTTAAAAGACCAAAACTATCATAATTTGTATACAAATTTTCAAAACAAGGAAACAATAAATAAATTTATGGTTTTTTGCTGTTTAAGACATTTTTGTGTTTTTCATAACATTTACTCAAATATATTTCGAAAATTGTTTCAAAAGTAATATATTCTGAACAAAGTTTAGTTTAAAATTTCATAAACGACTGAAATGTCTTTAATTCATAGAAAAAATTCTGATTATAATGGAAGAGTAGCTTTGGTCACAGGTATGAAAAGCTAAAAGTTAATAATTTATTGATTTGTTCAAAATTTTCTCTGCTATTAGGATCCAGTGCTGGAGTTGGAGAAAAAGTAGCTTTGGTTTTGGCAAAACTCGGATTCAATTTAGTGATCACTGGAAGAGATCCGCAAAGAATCAAAAGAGTAGCTCTAAATTGTCGACAATTATCAAAACAAAGAGCACTTGAAGTCAGTGCAGACCTTCTAATGGAGAACGACGTTAAAAATCTATTGGAAAATACTATCAAAGAATTTGGACGACTGGACCTATTGGTCAATTGCGCTCAGATATCAATCCCTTGTTCTATAACAGACTCGGATGTTATGGACAGTTATCTCAAGGTTTTCAATACAAATGTTAGAACAGTTGTTCTGTTGACATGTCTTGCACTGCCTCACATCGAAGAGACGAAGGGATGTATAATAAACTTGTGCTCTGACTCTGAGCTCAGACCTGTGAGTAAAAGACAAAAATGTCTTCAATGTCTTCAATCACTTTTCAAAAACTGTTGACTTTCAGTACGAATCTGAGTTCGCATTCGGAGTGTCTGAGGCCGCTATCGATTGGTTTACGAAGGGGTTGGCACTCGAAATGAAATACAAAGGGATTACAGTTTTGTCACTCAAGTAATGATTTAAACATTTTTTGAGTAAAAGTAAAGCAAATAATTTGAATAAAATTTCCATCAGTTCTTCAATTGTATTGAGAGACGACTTCGAAATGAATCCGTGGTTTTGTTCAACACTTCACTCAAGACTTTAAACGACAAAATATTTCTGCAAAACAATTGTCAGCATTTTGCCAAAAATACCAAGTTCAATTTAATCAATTTTAAAGTTATTAATGAAGATAAATTTTACAGTTGCATAGAAAATAACCTGTGATTTATTTATTCATCAAATGAACTAGCTAGTTTTGATTTTAGCAGTATTTTTATTAATACTTATTTATTGAGCGGAAAATATTTCCAACTTAAAGTTGTAATCAATAATTACCGGATAGTAATTAATTGAAATTTATAAGAACTAAGAGAGGCATTGATCTTAAATGAAGACTGGGCAATTTAAAATATTTCAATTTGATAAGGGAGTTTTAGTAAGATCGTCTTACTTCTTTTTATTTTGATCTATTATGAAATGTGAATATGAATACCCAAAATGATTAGAAACTAGTTAACTCAAAAATTTAATGTAGATGAAATTAAGGCTTTTTTCAAAAATTTTCCATATTATCACAAATTAATTAAATTATTTTGTTATTTTAAAAGAGCCTAGATGTATTATTTAAATATCATTTGATGGAAAAAATTGTGACAATTAGACAAAAATAAAATAAAATTAAATTAATGTTTAGTTTTAAACATATTTATCAAATATTTGTCTCAACTATTATTGAAAAACTATTGAAACAAAAGATCAATTAAGTTATGAGAACAACCAAGAACTTGAAAACACATTTGCATTTAGCAAACATTGGTTATAAAAACCCTATTAACATAACTTATAAAAGAGTGAAAACAATAGGAAAAACTCATTCATTTGAAATTTATCCAGTCAAGTTATGAACTCAATTATATTATCACTTACCATACTCATTTTTGCTGTCGTTCTGTTCGAAAGGAGTGAATGCCGAGTATTGCCTGTTCATAGAGTGGGAGGAGGGGGTAGAGGGGGTATGATATTTTTAAATTGTTATCGAGTAAATTCAACATATTTAATTTTTAAATTGACTAGGTCCTGGAAGATTTGGACATGCTCCGGGTATGAGAGCCCCACTCAGGAGGGGCAGATGGTTCAGAACTTATGGTAGAATGGGCGGTTATGGTGGACCTGGACCTGGACCTGGAGCTATGGGAGGTCCTGATGGCTACGGTGGACCAGAAGATGGTGGACCGGGGGGTTACGATGGGGGCGGTGTCGATGATGGAGGCTATGGTGGAGGAGATTATGGAGGAGGAGGTTATGGAGGGCCTCATCAAAAGAATGTGAAGGTCAAAGTCAAAGTATATACTGCAGAGGGGGACAGGGATTGGGAGGAAGACCCAGAATAATAAGCTTGTTCAATTCACTGCCAATTTTAATTTAATCTGGTCAAATAAAAAAAAATTGAAAATATTTTAGTCTGAGCTCTTGATAATCAAGATCTCAATAATAATCACTGTTTTCATCTAAATAATGGTTTATCTATAGTTTATTGACAAACATCTGTTAAAATAACACCAATTTTAATGAAAACTCATTCGATTTAAAAACAATTCAAACCCTTTTCTCAATTAAATATTGAATAAGAGTTTAATATAAATGTTTTGAATTCAGATGAAAAACATTTACAGATTGCGGTCAATTACTCTAATATTACTTGTAATTGATCATGAGTAGTTACATTGTAAGTCAAATTCTTTAATCTTGAAATATATTGATATACGAAATGGTCAGTAAAAGAGATTATCAATCAAAAGATTATTTTGAGAGTCTTTCCATTGAAAATAGTAAATAGATGTCCGGTGCGGACGTCCATCAAAACTAATTTCCCCCAAACGAGTGCTAACCGAAGAGGTCTAACGATTTCCAGAATAATACATAACAGAAATGAAGGGCAAATAAGAATAAGAAGGCTGTCCTCTTTTGGTCAGTCAGAGGGACAGTCAGTGTTTGTCACAGATATGGGATATTATAACGATTATGATTACGACAATAGCAACGGATATGACATCAATAATAATAACAGGAATAAAGTCATCGTTAGAGTGAAGATCTATTACAAGAAATAATTTCAACAATAACTTGCAATTTAATTATCACTACTTTTACTCTAAAATGTTGAATAATAGCCTGTAATTAGCGGGTTATTCGAGCGGAGGACAATTTAAAATCTATTATTCAATGTCAGCAAAAATTTCATACAATTCTCGTAATAATTTTTTCAAAGAAATGTTTATTAAAAAATGTTATAAAATCAAAAAATGTAATAAAAGTTAACTCAAACTTTGAAAGAATCTGAAAATATTTTCATCAAATTTATCTCAAAAATAAATTTTATTTAAGAATTTTAACGAAAAACCAAAAATCACATTAAAATGAAATTAATTGTTCTTTTAATAAATTTATTAATTGTTTTAATTGTAAACGACTGCAATGTATCGGCAAAACCAAGTGAGTACTCTTAAACATCACTCAGTAATCTTAAACATAATGTTGAAAAATGTGGAATATCTCCAGATTTGACGTCAAACCAACTCTTTGTTTAAGTGAAGAATTCTTAAAAAACATTTGTGTTTGACGTCGATTCTGAGGGTAAACCACTTTATTTTGCAGAAGAATATCAAAAATTATTTGTTTTATCAATAAATTTGTATTTTTATTATTTTGTTAAGGGGTCTAATGTGAAACTAAGTGTAATTGACCAAGTTATAAATTGACCAATAATTTACTTTTCATTTGTTTTTATTTTGATGTTTTATTGTTTGATGTTTTTATTTTGTAGACCGAAATGCATTAGAATTGAGAGACCAGACCATTAGAAAGTATGTGAACGCCGGAGTCTTACCTCTTCATCCTATACCTATTGGTGAGCAATCCCGACCCTACACTGGATCTGGTATTGATGCTGGAGGTTACCCTGGTCAAACAATCGACCGACCAGGATCTAAAATTAAGAATGTAAATAAGAACAAAAATAAAAATAATATTTACGTCTACATTAAAGTTGTGGCCAAAGACAAAAACAATGAGATATCGCCACCACTCTATCACTCTATCAATGATTCAATTTTATAGTCTTGTAATTAATGAACTATTGTTTACTCTTCTCTCTCGATGTCATTCAATTGAATTGAATAAAATAATTTGAATTTCAATTGTTTTAAATAGAAAAAAGAGTTTACTCAGACATGATGTTACTGATTAGGGTTGCAATGAATCAGCAAACTAAACTAAACTATCAAGAATAATTATCTCAATATAGATCAACTTGTTCAAGTTGGAAAGCTGACATATCGGTGTCTATCATATGGCAGTATAATTATATTGCTATCAAATTAATTAATTGATCATGTTCAAATAAATGAAGAAAATAATTTTGATTATGAATTTGTTACCGCTTTTAGTGTTAACCCTCTTTAATATAGATAACATTTTCGCCAAGGCTAAGGAAAGTGAGAAACGAGGTAAGTCATACAGTCATACCTTTAATAAGCAAGGTTATCATATCATTTCTATTCTCAGGGTTGAGTCTCAACAAAAATTCTTTGACTCCAAAGCCATCAAATGGAGTCAAAAATTCAGTTATGAAAGCCGTTCCTCGAAATGCAAACAATAGAGTCCGTCAGCGAAACAGACAATTACAGCAAAACAGACAAATACAACAAAAGCAAATGTTACAGATGAGTAGTTTACCCCTCTCCTTTAGAGGTATAATCCAGGCCAAAAGAGCCCAAAAAAAACGTATTGCTCTTATCAAACGAAATAGAGGAAAGGGTGGCAAACGTGTCATAACCCCTGACCCAGCAATTGATGATGGAGGAGGAGATGATGGAGGAGGCGATGATGGAGGAGGTGATGATGGAGGAGGCGATGATGGAGGGGGTGATGATGGAGGGGGTGATGATGGAGGGGGTGATGATGGAGGGGGTGATGATGGAGGTGATGAATAACCTTCTCCTTAGAACTCTGAAACATCCCCTCCTGGGATGGGATACAAATGAAATATAAAAAATATTTTCTCAATAATTAAACAAAAGATATTCAATTAAACCACTAAATGATGTAAAATTCAATTAAAGTCAATTAAAGTCTATCGCAGTTTATATGAATTGAGGCAAATGTTTGTTCAGATTTCATACACAAAACACTGATTTTTTGTTTCTCAAAGAATGTTTCTTCACTATCCTTTCAGTGGAAGATATGGACGTTTAATCAAAATTGAAATAATGATATTTCATTAATTTTTTTATTGAAATGAAAGGATATTTTCTTTTTGTTTTAATTTGTATTTTAATAAATGCATACCTCAGTCAAGAACCAGATCCAGACACTCCACAAACGTCACGAATAAGAAGTAAGTAATTTGAGTCTCAGTTTTGTTTTACAATTGATTATTACTCAGAGACGGCCCCAAAGGCACTAATTCTTCGGCGGTCTAACAGTACTTCTTATCAAAGAATGAATCAGTCGTCAGCCAACGGAATGAGAGTACCTCGGGGTCGAGCTCAGGGACAACGGGGTCAAGGAATGGGACTAAGGGGACAGGGAATGGGCGGTCAGAGGGCTCTACCTATGAATAGAAATGGACTCAATAGACAACTAAATAGAAACGGTAGGAATGGGCGCAATGGCCGCAACGGAAACGGAAGGCGTAGGAACGGAGGCAATCAAAGAGGTAGACCAACACCTGCCACCGATGGAGGAGGAGGAGGAGCAGGAGAAGAATGAGCCAAATAACATAAACTCAAGCAACAATTGAATAAATTAATTGAAATAAAAAAAACATTTTAATTAAAGACAATTTATTTTTAATTAATGGAATCAAATCAATCGCCTCTAACGACATGTTTATCCACTTTCTCTCCTTTTCTGTACTGAATATCTTTTTCAGAAATAGTGGTCACTCTATGAGTATAGCCCTCAGGAGTCTCTCTTTCCTGTGGAGTACTGGCTATCACTTCGTGAGTATAAATATCTCCAGAAGTGGTATAAACCCAAGAATTAGTGCTGATATCTGACTGAGGAGTTGGGTTCGATGTGGTTGTCCTTTGTTTGGTACACTTCTTTCGGGTGTCATTGGGACCACATTTTCTCTGTTTCTTCTTCTTTCGCCTTTTATTCCTTTTCTTCTTCTCTTTTTGGTCATCGATGTCATCGTCAATATTGCTATCATTACTGTAATGGTTGTGGATATGGATGTGAACCTCATTATGGTTATCACGTTTGTCCCGATTATGAACTAGCAATTCATCTCTCGGGATATCAATCAATTCAAATGATCCAATATTTTCTGAAAATTTTTATTAATTAAAAGATAATTTAAACTGATTTTCAAATGACTTACCCTTTTCTTCAGTCTTCTCACAGTAGACCAAATAAAAGCTCAGAATAAGAACTTTGAGGACAAATCCAATCGTCATTTTTCTTGAATTCATTTCGAATTCATGTCTCGATTTTAAAACAAAAATGATTTTCAAAATCAATGAAAAATATATTTTTATTTATTTTGAAGACATTTGTCACTCATTTGATTCAAATTCCGAACAAAAAACTAATTAAATATTTAAAACAAAATCGAAATAACATTTGAAACAAGTGTTCAAACAATCGTTTCATTAAAACCCTTTGTTTTCAAAATTGAATTAAGTTTTCATTAAAAACAAATTATTTCAAAACAGAAAACAAACGAAAATTTGAATCATTTTCTTAACTATCGTTCGGATCCATCCGTTTCTTCACTACTCATGTCATCAGTTTCTGGATTATCTGCTTCTGTGGTCATTGAGTCCTGAGTTGGGATGTCTTCAGACGATTCATCAGAAGAATCTTCTGACGCTTTTTGTAGAGAATAGATAAAAATTGATTAAAAAATTTAGGTTTAAACTCAATTACGGCATACCTTGACTGTTACTAGAACTATAAAGCGTGAAAAATATCAGAAAAATGAGCAATAAATTCAAAGTTGAACTGAATTTCATTTTTCATAAGACTAAAACTTTAAGTGAAAACCAAAGAAATTACTTTTGAAATGAATGTAAAACTAATTAAATAAATCTTAGAAATGAGTCTATTTTTAGTCAAAAAGTGGTTTTATTTCTGAAAATATTTAACTTTTGGTTACAATTAGTGATAACTTTGAGGAAAAATCTGAAGGATTTCACCGAAAAATATCTAAAAATACAAATTATTATCACTTTTTTAGAAATCATTCTTCGAGTTCAGTCTTAAACCACATAAACTTCAAAAATTCATTTAATTTGAAAACACTTCAAAAATCATAATAAACATAAAATTTTCATTGTTTTCATTAAAAATTTTCAATGAAAAACAACTTTAGATCTGAAGACAAAATCTCTGTTAAGATCTGATCCGAAGAAATGCCAAAATTAAATACAAATTTAACGTCAATTCAAACGATAATTAATTGACTGAAAGAGTAATTGTATCTAAACTACAATTATTTCAACGAAAAACATATCAGAAGATAATTAGCTCTGAAGCCAAACGAAGCCACTGATGGAACCGCTGACAGCAGTCATTCCCAGAGATATATTCAGCAGAAGATTGTCTCCAAATTTGCCCATAAAAACAGTGACCAGAATGAGTGACAGAGCGCTCATCGCGTAGACAATAGCCAAGAGTCGGCCCATTTTGTAGCCGAACTGACCGACAATTGCGGCCAACTGTCCGATGGCCGAAGATATCATCGAAAAGAGTGCATATGATATCATAAACCGGTCCAAAGACATCATTATATAGACGTTTGTAAACAAATTAACGGTTGTTATCATCAGCTGAAGAGCTCTCAACCAAATCAATAGTTGACCCGAAGTCCTGACCTCTCGACCGAAACTTATATCTTCGTTACTCTCGAAGTCATTAATCAATTGTTTCTTCATTTTTAGGATCAAATCATTTGATTGTTATCTCATTTAAAAGTGTTTGTCTCACAAACTGTTAAGTCATATGTTTTTATGTTTTTGTTTACATTTTTTGATGACTTTCTTCGCATTTAATGACAACTCATTCATAAACAACGAAAAGTAAATCAATTTTTGTGACAAACTTTTATCAACTTTAATTGATATGAACTTGGCAAGTTCAACTTGCTCATTACTCATTGTACATTTAATCAATTAAAAAGTTTTGCTCGATAAATAGTGTAAATTGAAATTGACCTTTATTTATTGAACTTAAAACAAACAACTAATAAATAATTTACCTTGGAGGTATTTTAAAAATTGTTAATCAAATAATCGTTACTTAGATAAAAAAAATCATTTTATTAATTATTAATACTAACTTTGACGATGTTCGTATTTTTGCCCTTGCCCTTTTTGTTCTTCTTTCTCTTAGGTTTGGGAGTAGTGGTAATCTGTTTGTCTCCCTTTCCCTCTTCTTCTTCATCTGATTCTTCTTCCTCTTCGGTCGTATGTTGAGTGCTATCCTTCATTTGGTTGACATTTGCCCCTCTCTTCTGAATGTGATGTATATGTGATATAACTGAACTAATTTCCAAGAGTTCGATCTCATCAATACCTTTGAATAAGTAAAATTTTAAGCAAGGTAATAAAGATGATTGGGCACTTACACTTGACCTTACTCAAAATTAGAAGAGTAGCCAAAACAGCTAAGTTAAGAACCAAGAATTTATTCATTTCACAAATGAGTTGTTTAATTCTCTGAATTACGAAAAATGATAGAACATATTACAGTTTAATGAGCAAGCTGAATCAATATTCATTTGTTTTTTAATCATTTGCAATTTTGATTAATGCAGATTTGCTTCAAAGTCCAGGATTTCAAAATTTAAAAAATAAATTAAAAAAAAGTTTTTCGAGTAAATCAAGTCTTTCGATAATTAAATCTATAGTATCTATAAATAAAAATCAAAAAAATTCATTATTTAACCAAAAATCATGAAATTTTTACCATCATTAAATATTTATTGAGTTAGTATAAATAGAAATTGCTGCAAGAATAAAAGAATAAATTCATGGACCTGAAAATAGAAAGGTTCTATGTTTATCTAGCATAATCAAACATAATTGTCTTGCAATCAATCTTAATTAGATTTGAATGTAAATCGATTTGACATTTCCTCAAATTTTGAATTAAACGTATTTTTATGCGGAAAATTAGACACAAATAATATGTTTCTAAAAATTATTTCAATTTTATTGTAAAAACATTTGTTAATTAAACTCATATTTTATTTAAATAATTAAAAGCTTCCAATAAAATGGTCAAAATGTTCAAGCTTTATTTGTTTTGGATACTTATATTTTTACTCAAGATCAAAGCTGAAGTTTTTGAGATTGACTTGACTACAAGTGTATACTCAAATAATAGCTATCAAGACCTGGATTACAGTTTAGAAGAAGATGTAACGGATGAATGTTCTTCAGAGGAATCAATTGATTTGATGACTGAATTAATTCTTCCCGAAGACTACGAACACAACCAGAAATTGGAGCCAAATCTTGAGGTCAAGCATTTGAATGAAACTTTTGCTATATTTAGACGACTTTACGAATGGAATCAAAATGTGAGCATAAAATTCAATCCATTTGTCACTCGAATCACAACTAAACTATTGGAAGTGTTTTCAAAAATGAAACTGAGCAAGCAATGTCATCAAGCTCTCAACAAACTGGGAACAGCAATTGGAAATGGAGAGCGTTGGGCATTAAAATGTGAGAAATCCGGTCACAAAAGACAAATAATAAAAACGAAAACTTTTGTTTGTATTTTATTATCAGTTTTAGATTCGATGCCTTCCATTCCTTCAGCTCTTTTGGATGTTTCTGTCCTACCATTTGGGGAATACGACGAATGTCAGGATATAATTAGTTCACAAGAATACGGTGAACATGTGATAAAAGGACAGTACTGTCATATTAGTCCAATTATGCCACTTCCCAAACGGAAGGACTACAGAATCGGCGAAACATTGGATCCGAGTTTTTACAGTTTGACGAACAACTTATTCCTCGACTCAAATGATCCAAAAACTAAATCAGAGATAATGTTGGCTACAATTCTTGAGATAAATGACTACATCCGTGAGTCGGGTCACAAGATATTGACTTATGGTTTATGTATTCCAACGGATTGTTCGCCAAAAGAGATTCAATCGATAATCAACTCAAGTAATAGTCAAAAAATTTTACTGAAAAATATAACCAAAAATGACTTAACTCTTATTTATTCGCAAGTAATTCAACCGAAAGCTAATATTTCCGTCGAAATCGACGATAACTGCAGTTATTGGGACAGACCTAAAGTTTTAAACAAACATCAAGTGATTGCGATGTCAGTACATTTGCTAAACAACATTTTTTCACAATTTATTTCCTAGATCAATATTCACAATCATCATTATTCTTACTTTGATAAATACTTTGGTAGAAAAATATTTTCCGATACATTTCTGGCACAATCTCAACATAACAAGATCATTTTCACTTTATAATAACTGGAATAATCTCATAAATCACCGAAAATTGGAAAACAATTCAAATGAATGTTATTTTGAATTTATTGATGGAATTCGAGCCCTCCTATCGTTTTGGATATTCCTTAGCAATCAGTTCTGGTTTTGGAGTTTAAATATTTTTGGCAATAAATCAATGATAGCAACGATTCCACTCAAGTTCTTCACTGAAGACAAGTATCTTCTGTTGAGAAATCTCAACGTTTGTGACGTTTTTATTCTTATCGGATGTAAAACATATTTATATGAAAAACAATTCAAACATTTATTCGAATTATTTTACACTTTTAGCGACACTTTTATCCCATAAAAACCTCAAAAATCATCAGAAAAGTGACGGAAAGTTTGATAAGTTTGATATCGAAGGCTTTATTCGATATGCTCTTCAAAGGTAAGTCATTGGTAAGTCAGATAAATTATTGATCAAGTTCATTTCCTGTAATTTCTCAATTTTATAGATATTTATATATAATTCCATCAATTGTTGGATCAGTTTTAATGTTTTACTTATTGCCGCTGACGGGGAATGGTATTCATCCTTAAAAAGAAAAGTATCTAGCTATGAGCCTTAATTTATCTAGGACCAATCTGGGATAAAATGATGAGCGTTGCAATGGAGGGCTGTTATACTAACTGGAAGTCTACTCTTTTAATGATTCAAAATTATAACTTTGATATACCCTATAAACCAATCGTAAGTATCAAGAATATTTGAAAATTGAAAAAAAATCATAATTTTTGGCGAATCACTCCACAATAAAGTGCAATACAGTAACATGGTAATTTAAATTGGGTTTATCGCTAAAAATAGTTTTCAATATTTGTGACAATTTTCAGGTACAGCGCAACCCATTTTCAGCTCTATTTATTAGCGCCGATACTATTCTCGATTATATACTCTTCTCCTAAAATTGGTCTAATGCTTAACATAACACTCATATTTATGGGCAGTCTTATAGCCTGTGCCCCCAAACTGTTGTACGGAATGCCACACTTCTATGAAATTAATTCATTCAAAACTATCGATTTGTTTGAGTCTTCATTGAAACACAATTTGTTTGGCGTCGAACAGTTCATCGGTGTCTTTGCCGTCGGCATCCTTTTGGCACATCTCATAAGAAACAGCTCTGACCTCAAGTTTGACTCAGCTATCGGTCAATTACTCGTTTGTATCGTTTCAATTGGGTTAACACTATTCGGCATTTTATGGCCAAAAGACTTTTTCAAAGCCAATCACTCGATTGGCGAAACCCAAGTCTACTTATTCTGTGCTCTACAGAAGTACTGCTTTATTTCGAGTTGGATTTGGCTCATATATATCTGTGCTCTTGGAAAAGGAGGTAAAGATGACAATTGAAATCAAAAATTTTATTTTAAAAAATATTTTTCATTAAAGGTTTCATAAATAGATTTTTGTGTTTGAAATGTTTTAAATTCTTCAGCAGAATATCATTTGAAATGTACCTGGTTAGTATAACATTAAATAATTATCACATATTATCACTTCTATGGAACAATAGGTCCACACTCTGCCCATCATTTACAGAATGTCTTCGATTAGAGATCCGATTCAAATGACCGATAGATATATGGTATGAAAAATAACAAATACTTTGAAATAAATTCTATACTAATAAAACTTTTTCAATCATTTCAGTCAACAATAATTCCGTTTGACTTTCTATTGACAATCGTTTTATCGGTTTTTCTCAAACTTTTTATAACCGAACCCTTCAGAGGAATAGTTAAGACATACTTAAAAACAAATGAATTGGACTTCAATTCCGATGAAAACTTTGAAAAAATAAAATCTAACGTAAAATATGAGGAAAATATTGAAATACATTTGAAAATAAAGGAACTGTTGACTAACTATACCATCAAAATTAAAGACAAATATATAACTCGATTATAATTTATGAATTGATTAAAACAAAATTTTATTAAAATTATTATTATTGACATTTTTTGCATAACTTTCATTGAATTTAAGATTTTTATTCAAAACATACAAACTGTATGTCAAACAGAAATGCATTCAATGAGTGTTACGTCAGAATTGAACTCAAATTTCAATTGTTTTCCAATCGTTTGGTTTGAGTCTTGAAAAACATTTTTTTCCTCAAATTATTCAAAAGTTTTGTTTATTTTTAATTAAATTGTTTTAAAGATGTCTTCATTTGATTCGAGACTTTTTGTTGATATCAATAAAAGAGAGAAAAAGCATTTAATTTGTAGTATTTGTTTCAATATCTTCGACAATGCGGTCACTACTGATTGCGGACACACTTTCTGTCAGAAATGTATTAAACAATTGATTGAAAACAATCGAAAAGAATGTCCCGAATGTCGACAACAATTCAAGAAGAAGAGAACCGTTGGAACCGTTAATCAAAACAATTTGGTTATAATTTTGAGTCATGTCTTCACTCGTAATCTTATGGCGAACTCAATGGTAAACGAATTGATAGTTAAATGCAAATATGAGTTCAATGGATGCAAACAAACGATGGAATTGAGTTCACTTAAGACTCATCTCAAAGAATGTGAGCACAGAATATGTAAGACCTGTGACCTAACCATCGATGAGGAGATCGAAGATCACAATTGTTTGGAGCGAATGAAAAGAGAAAGGAATCGATTGAAACTAAAATTGGATAAAACGGAAAAAGAAAAGATTGGACTCAAATTAAGTGCCGATCAGTTATTGAATACAATCCAATTCAAAGTCGATTACATTATGTTTGGAACTCATTTAGCAGATCCTCAAACCATTAAGATTTTTGGAGCATATCTTTACATGACATCAACCATACATTTGTTCACTCAATCGAACGATTTATTTATGTATTGTTTGGAACCAACCCTTCCTTTTGTTGTCATTCAATTGAAGGATTCAATTGTCGACATATCCTGTCGTAATATTCAGGATTGTTTCAAACTAAAGGACCGTTCGATGGGTTGGTTTGATATCAATTCTGAGGGTAATTCACATTATATTGAATTATATATGAATTTAACTTTTCTTGTCTTCAGATCCGTCCGAACGCTATATTATAATCAAATTAATGCCACAAATGGTCAATATTTTCATAAAATTGATGACATTTTGTTCTTCAGTCAATAAGAATTGGCATTTTTGTATCAAATTCGAGTCAATCGATGGCAACAAAACACAAGAGTTTGTGAATAACTCCCGAAAACTTATAACTAAATAATCGAAAGTTTGTTCTTAAATCTGATCCTAAAACAAGTATTACATTAAACGTAATATCAATAATCTTTACACTAATTAATACAACTTTGATTTGAATACAATTCCTTTCAATACTAATATTTCCGATAATTTATTTGATGTAAAAAAACATTTCATTCAATACTTAAATAAATATTTACGAATCAATTGATTAGTTTTTATATCGATTACAGAAATTCTGAAAATTGCGATAATTTTTATTGAATTCAAGGGTTTGATTCAGAGCTTAGCATTAATTGCGTCTATGGTTTACAAAATGTGTTTTCATTTTAAATGAATTTGATTTCAGCGCTAAACCCATCAAAAGTCTAAACCTTTTTATCAAAAGCCAATCAAAACAAATGAACTTATTTTGTGTGACATAACACTAAACGTCTAATAAATAAAACACTTATTACTCCCTTTTCAACGAAAATCAATGAGAATTCAGTCAAAACTCTCATCAAAATTAAAGACGTATTTTATGTACGAAAGCATTGGTTTTGTATTAATCATCAAAAAGTATTTCAACGAAACATAAGTTGTTTACAAAAAAAAAATCAAAAATCAAAATCAGATATCAATTAATGTTTTGCAATGAAAATGATCTGCAATTTCACTGAACTTTCACTCATTTAGTATTAAATGATTGACATTGAAATGAGTTCGTGAATTGAGCTCTCAATTAATCGTTTGAATTGTTTACCAAAAATTGTTGATTCGGTGATTTGACCACTAATTTCACCCATTCTTTAATCAATAGTTATTTGTGTAAAACATTTTTCGATTGTCTTTTAAATTATGGATCAAATACTGCATAAGAAGTGTTTGTTTACGACTCCAGAGACCAAAAGTGATTTCGTAATAGTTATCGGAGAGAATCGAATCAATGGTAAGCCTTAAGAGTCTTTGCAATTGAATGTCTCATCTGATTGTCTTATTTGTCCACAAATTTAGTTCACAAATCAGTTTTGATGTCTTCGAGTGAATACTTCAGCGCAATGTTTAACTCATCGATGATTGAGACCAAGAAGAATGAGATAACACTTAAGGAGACTCTAATCAAACCGTTTCTTATTGTTCTTAAACTGAGTTACGATATGGCGATGACTGACGAGGAATGGTTTGATTTGAAAATACAGGAGTTCTGCGAATCGATAGTCACCGCAAATAAATATCAGTTCCAATGCGAGCGACAATTATCTCAGAAGTTGGTCGACATCTTTGAATACAAGTTGTCGGAGAGTAGTGACCAAACCCTCGACAACACCACTGTTTGGGAAGTCCTCGAAATGGCAAAACTTCATAATCTCTTAATTCTGTTTGAATTGTGTCTAAACTTCTTCGACGAATACATTGATTACGCGTTTAAGACATTTGACAATCAGTTCATATCTGCAGACATTCTTCTGGATGTCATACGTCGGGACACATTTGGCGCTCCGGAGATAAAGATCTTTAATTTAGTTGAGAAGTGGATCCAAAAACACAAAATCGTGTCAAATAGGAAATGCATTGAAGAGGAACTGCTCTTAGAATCTGTTCGTCTGAATCTCTTATCATTCCAAGAGTTGGAATCAGTTATGAAAAGCGGTTTATTCGACACCGAAGTCATCGATAGAATAGTCAAACACGAAATGAGCGGAATTTTGGCTCAGAATAAGAGGATTTGTTACGAAACGGGGAAAACCTTCCGAACGTCTGACTGCAAGAATGAGACGCATCTGAAGAGCGAACAAATGATTGTTATTTGCGTTAATTGTATTCTTCGAATGCCATCGAAGATCAATCGCTTGAGTTTCACTATACAGTCGACCGACCCTTTCCTCAAATTCTACGGAAACTTTTGGATCGGAATAGCGGACACTCAGGCGGAGAACGGCTTCAGAAAGATTTTGGACTACACTAAGGAATGTTGTTTAGGAGAACAGAATATATACTTCGATAAGCCTTTTGTCGCCGAAAACGTTCGCATTCTTGTTGAGTGTCTGATAGAACCGCCCGAACCTCCTGTCGATGTCGAA
The DNA here is from genome assembly GCA_034700625.1 of Tectocepheus velatus. Lineage (NCBI taxonomy): Eukaryota > Metazoa > Arthropoda > Arachnida > Sarcoptiformes > Tectocepheidae > Tectocepheus > Tectocepheus velatus. Next base: position 68,485 of record JAQIXV010000098.1, read on the forward strand.
GACTTGGCGGCTGAGGCCGACCCACCGCTACTACAGCCACTGCCACCCCAATCACCACAACAGCCTTTGAGAGCTATGAGACCCATAGTCTCTCGAAGAGGTACTTATCGCAGAGGTATTGGCGAACACCAGAGGTTTGGGGCGAGTCCTCCTTTGGGTCCGCCCACAGAAATGGTTCCGGGAATTCCATTGGCTCCGGGAGAACCCTTTGAGTTGAGGAATGAATTAAGAGCAGTGGCCGGACTCTATTCTAACAGAGACCCCAATTGGCGAAGACGTTCTGTAATCCATCGCCGTCTCCACGCCTCGAGTCTTCTTAACGGTAGAGTCATATCAATCGGTTCCATAGAATACGAGTACACAAAGAGTCCGTTGAAGACAATCAACTCAATCATTATTCCCGAAGCGAATGTCTGTCAGAAGAAAGGGGTTCAGTGCTATTCACCCTATTTTGGGGATCGGTTTACCGCTTATCTATGCGAAGAAGTCCTAAACAATAGTTTTGGTGCTGTTCTCGAGACTCCAGACGATCCGCTTCTCTTCAGATTCGCTCTCATCGATGACTATCCCTACGAATTCTGGGAACGACTCCCTAAAAAAGTGAAGGAATCGTTTGAAGTCCGGTTCCAGAATCTGATTCAAAGACCGATCTGTTTGTCCGACGAAACCAATCACTATATCATACGACTCTCGCAACCGATTGTCGCCAATTGTCTTCAGTTCGAACTCATTCTGGAGAACGAGAAGAGCAGACATTCGGACGAGTGTTTGGCCGCCGAATGCAAAGTGGAGTTATGTCCAACTTTCAGCCGAGACATGTCATCTGCCGAGTGGACAGCCGTCAGCACCGATTCATACTTAACTCAATCGGGTTTTTGTAACCTTGAGTTCGATCTGCAGAAAGTGTCAGTCATCCGGATCTCTGGGTTTCGTTACAATAGCGACAAAAGCCTTATATATGCGCTCCATCTCAAGAACTTCAGTATTCCTGCGGACCGCCAGTCCTGGTCCTGGACTTCGGGCGCAAAATTAGGTAATGAAACAACAGTCGAGACCTCGAAATGAGTTTAAAATCAAATATGTTTTGCACTTAAAAAGTGTTTTGAAATTATTTTAGTGTTTTTATGTATTTTGAGTCAAAAATTGAGCCAAAGTCTGCCTTTCATTCAAATTATTTGTGTTTTAATTATTCTCTTAATTTCTTCGCAGACTTTAAGAGAAAAAGAGCTAAAACTGTAGGAAAAGAGTCGAAATGTTTTTCGTTTGAATACTTTTTTCCTCCGAATATGAGTTCATTACTAAAGACTTTAAACAAAATGAAAATCAATTACTAATCTATTATTCGCTTTAAAATCAAGAGATTTCACAATATTTTCTGCATTTCGTTCACTAATTATAAAAAAAATTGATCTCTAAATGATTTTATCGATTTATTATCTGAAGAACTCTTAATTTGGCTCTTGTTTTATGTGTTTTCCGATTAAAGGAATAATTTATTGTTTGAATTGAAATATAGTTTAAAAAATAACGAGTCATTGAAAATAAGTCTTTATATTCGTATCAATTATTAAATAATTTGTTGTTATTATTGAATAAAAATCAAGTTTTTTATAACACAAATACATATAATCAGATAATTACTGTTAAAAACAAACTTAAAGTGTTTTATAATTTTCAAAAATCAAAATCAAATGTAAAGTCGTTTTATTTGTCTTAAATTTCAATCGTTTCAAACAAATGTAAAGAAAGACTAAAACTCTTTAATTTGATAACAATTTTATTATAATTTATTTTTCAATGAAATTACAATAAAAGAAAAAATCTCTAATTTTTGTGATCAATAACCCGGATATAAGACACGGATTACAATCGAAATCAATTTGAATCTAAAATTTACAAAACAATAAGTTTTTTGAATACAATCTGAAGAATAGTCTAAAGACTCTAAACAATAGTCTAATGGATTAGTTTCTGAGGGGTTTGTCCTCTTCGGGAGGAATAATACGGAGTTCTGGGCAAAACAAGGGGTGTTTTGGCGGTGCGTCCGACAGTCCCTTTCGTCGTCTCTGTTCTGCCCACATAGGATACGGTGGGATCCGTTCCACAGACTTGGATGGCGTGACCACAATATAACCGATATATCCTAAGATCCCAATTTGAACCGCCCTCAGGAAGGGTCTCATTATTAGATTACTCGAGTGATTAAGTCTCGCCAAGTCTTTAGCCGACATCTTCGGTCACTTCTTTGCGATAATTATTGTCCAAAAATGAGATCAGTTTATGAATCAAAACAACAAAACAAATGTCGGACTCATTGACAGACTTTCAAACGATAGCTCAACAGAAGTGACATCTTTTGGTCAATAAAACATTTTGTGAAACTTTTTTCCATTCAATAAGTTTTCGAAGGGATTCAAACACTTTACCCGTCCCTCAGCACAACCTCACGAAGGGATTACTTTTCAATTTTAAGAATCAAATAAAAAAAAGTATTTTAATTGTTTGATTAAAAATAAGATAGTATGCAAATTTATACAAGATCAATTTTTGGTTGATTTTTGGCCATTTTTATAATCAAATCAATAGTTTTGTTTAAATCAATTTGTTTGACAAACATTACATTTCGTGAACCAATGAATGGCTTAAATAGTCTGCTCCGACAGACGACTAACTGTCCTCTCGTTAGCTCTCCTTTCAATTCAATAGAAACGGGATATTCCTTACACTTAACGACCAGTTCGGGGAACAGACCGACGATAATGCAAATGACATCACAGAGAACCAGACCATCGATAGCATCAACACCTAGATATTAAGTCTGAAAATGTTAGCAAGGACAGCTTTTCAAATGAAAAACTAACCATAAAGTCTGTCAGTGAGACAAGCTTGGTAGATTTTGCCGATAAATTCGGTCTTTTTTGTGCCTAAATTGATCAAATTTAGAAATGTATCCTGCAAATTCAATTTAAATTTAATAAAGATCAATTGAATATGATAATAATTACCCAGGGCATTCTATGTCTATAAGCCATATCCCAGGTACAAAAAGCGAGAGGACATGGATTACTATTTTTCAGTACCATATCGACTGATTCCGGATCGACGAAGAAATTGAATTCTTTGTTGGGCCCGACATTACCCAACACATCTAATAGGCCACCCATACAAACAACTTGAGCAAGGTTATTAAAAAACTCTGGATCTGTCTGACTGGCCAGTGCCAAGTTCGTCAAAGGACCAAGAGCAAGCAATGTTATTTGTTTGGGGTAGAGTTGGCTCAATTTAATCAACGCATCGACGGCTCCTTCACTCTCGATCTGAATCTCAATGGAAGGCATGAATTGAGTGCTGTTCCCGAGTCCGTCGTCACCAAAGAACCCGTCTTCGAAAGCCTTAGTCCCGAACAACGGTTTGTCGGCTCCTCTGAAAACTTTAATATCCTGGAAATGATCGATACTTTTGAATGATTCAATGGATGAGAGGGTAAACCTGTGCTCCACAGACACGTCTCGTTAGTAAAACATTTCTAATCACTTTATCGACAGAAACGTTACCACAAACGCAAGTTATGCCTAAAATCTGAATTAAGCCTTTTTTATGACAATCAAAGGCCAGCATAAGAGCTAAAGAGTCGTCAACTCCGGCGTCGGTATCGATAATCACATATTTCTTGGAATTCATTTCAAATCAAAACTCGACAACAGATCCAATTGATTGAACACAAACTATGTGTCAATCGATTCAATCAAAATCGTTATCTTAATGTGAATTCAATTAAAATTATCGCAATTTTCAGTATTTCTGTAATCAATAGAAAAACTAATCAATTGATTCGTAAATATTTATTTAAGTGTAGAGACACTACTCATCACTCAAACAATTCTGACTTTTATCTCAACTTTTATTAGTTTTCTATTAATTATTAATACGTTTTAAACTCTAAGCTTTTAATGTAAGTTCAGATGTGATGTATCGGAAACTCTCTGAAATTGTTTTGTATATAAGGCTCAGTATTTCTAAACATTTTATGCATTACTTTTCAGTCCTCAAACGGATAGGCCGTCCGTTTGCAGAGATCTGTATTTTGTTTTAATAAAAGTTTTGTTTTAATATTTATTTGTCTTCTAATTTCAATATAAGTCTCGAAGTTTTGAATTAGTTTCTGATAGAGTGCTTCAAACTTAGTCAGGCGTTTGTCACTGACCCGTTCTCTAGCCTACCCTCGAAGTGCACTCTACATAAGTATTGAATGAAATGTTTTTTACATCAAATAAATTATCGAAAAAATTAGTATTAATTCAAAGTAATTATTAATTTAAGTGATACAAAGATTATTGATATTATTTTTAATGTAATACTCGTTTTGGGATCAGATTTGAGGCAAAGTTTTCGATTATTGAGTTATTAGTTTTCGGGCGCTTTTCACAAACTTTTTTGTTTTGTTGCCATCGATTGACTCAAATCTTATGCAATAATTATTGACTGAAGACCAAAATGTCATCAATTTTATGAAATTATTGACCATTTGTGGCATCAATTTAATGATAATATAGCGTTCGGACGGATCTGAAGACAAGAAGTGTTAAATTGATATAAAATTAATTAAAATCTAATTACCCTCAGATTCGATATCAAACCAACCCATTGAACGGTCCTTTAGTTTCAAACTTTCATTAAAGTGATAGTAAAACGGTTCCAATTGAATCACAACAAAAGGAAGGGTCGGTTCCAAACAATACATAATTAAATCGATTTCTCGATACAAATAAATGGTTGAAGTGATCCATAAATACGACCCTCTTTTGAATCCAATTGTTTGAGGATCCGCTAAATGAGTTCCAAACATAATGTACTCCACTTTGAATTGGTTTGAAGTTAACATTTGTTTGGCATTTTGTTTGTGTTCATTGAAATCCACTTTTATTTCATTCAATTCGAGTTCCAATCGATTCCTTTCACTCTTCAATCGCTCCAAACAGTTGTGACCTTCGACTTCATCGATGGTTAGGTCACATGTCTTACATATTCTGTGATCGCATTCTTTGAGATGAGTCTTAAGTGAACTCAATTCCATCGTTTGTTGGCATCCATTGAATTCATATTTGCATTTAACTATCGATTCGTTTACCATTGAGTTCGCCATTAGATTACGAATGAAGACATAACCAGAAATCATAACCAAATTGTTTTGATCCACGTTTTCAATGGTTCTCTTCTTCTTGAATTGTTGTCGACATTCGGGACATTCTTTTCCATTGTTTTCAATCAATTGTTTAATACATTTCTGACAGAAATTGTGTCCGCAATCAGTAGTGACCGCATTGTCGAAGATATTCAGACAAATACTACAAATCAAATGCTTTTTCAATTTTTTATTTATATCAACAAAAAGTCTCGAATCAAATGAAGACATCTTTAAAACAATTTAATTAAAAATAAACAAAATTTTTGAATAATTTGAGAAAAAAAATGTTTTTCAAGACTCAAACCAAACGATTGGAAAACAATTGAAATTTGAATTCAATTCTGACGTAACACTCATTGCATTACTGTTTGACATACAGTTTGTATTGCTTTCAAACATTGCTTTCAATTAAAGTTTTGCTCAAAATCTCAATAAAAACATTTAATGACATTCAGAACAGAAGACAATTGAATTGAATGAACAAAATTAAAGATTTTACTCATAATAAACATCAAATACTTTGATTACCAAAAGTTTATCAAATAATTATGTTTGACATCAAAATTAATATTAATTTTTTAAAACAAATAAATATCTATGAAATGGTAATATCAAATTGATCCTGATATTATCAATAATAATTAAAAATCAAAACATCCTTTCGATTAATAAATTCAATTCTTATCAAAAACTTATGAAACAATTTGAAACAAATTTTTACATTAAATTCTATGAATAAGATATTATGTTAATTAATGAGCACTCGATTTAACTTAATTTGTTGAATCAAATAATGTTATAATTATTGCGATCATTTTTAATTGGTTTTAAATATTTGTTCAACTCTTGCAACAAAACTGAAGAACACTTTTCCTAAATAGAAATCGTGTGAAACCGTTGACAACAAAACGTTTTCATCAAACTATCGATTATTTTCAGATCAATTTTATGCTTAAAATTCACAAAATTATAGAAATAGTTTTGATTTAAAACATAATTCGCACAAAATTTCTGTCTTTAATGTCCGATAGATATCATAATTCAATTGATTTATTGGTCGTTAAAGAAAGAAATTAATATTAAAAATCAACATTCAATTCAACATTGAATGTAAAGTCAAATTAAGTTTGCTATCTCATCAATGTTGCATCATATTGCACAAGGTGAGTTTATTTTCCAATTATACAATACAATGTGATATGATTACAAATCTAAGGGTATTCTCAATCAGTTTATAAACAGTGAGTTTTTGGTTCAAGTCTTCAGAAGAATGTCCTATAAAAGGAGAGTAGAACCCATTGACTCCATCCCTAGAATATTCTTGAGTCGAGTTTTTATTTTCTTAATTCATATTCTCTACAAAACCTGTAAATCTGTAAAACGATTGAAAATATCAAAACATTTGACACAATTGTTCTCAAAATACTATAAATATTTTGTTTAAAATAATTTTTAATTTAATTGAGAATTCATTTGAATCACATTTAAAGTGAAGGTATTCTCAAAAAATGTTTAACTTTTGGGGAAAACAAAAAGGTTTCGACACTTTTGTACGTAATTTATGAATAACTGATTTCGTGAAACGCTTTGTCATTCATTAGTCATTTGTTTTGCTCTCAGTTTTTCATTTCAATTGAATTAAGAAAATCTTCAGATCTTTAAATTGTTTACCCATTTGTTGACCACTTTATTGATATCATAAGTTTGAGTAATGGCTTTACCACCAAAAAGTCAACGCATTGGCGAAGAATCAGTTGATCTGCAAAATAATGACAACTCAAAGAAGTCACTGAACGCCGAAAACAATATTTTATTAAACGGGTATTCAATTGAATTGATTGTCATCTCAAATGATTTTCATCTGATTTTGTCTTCAATTTAATCCAATTTTTCCGTTGTTTAGCTTTCAATCGATTCGACAGCAGATAGTCGGCAGACATCCGTTGGAAGCGTTGGACAAGACTTATGGCCAGCGATCGGCTAATCAGGACTTCTTGTTAATGAAGTCCGTTCAGGGAATTCACGCGCCGTTGCGTCTGATCCACGAGCAAAGGGCCGCACGACGGGTCCAACGGCTGCCGTTCCTCAGCAGCTCTAACCTAATGCTGGACGTCCTCACCGGTAAAGATGAAATGATAGGTCCCGAAGACTTCCTCAACGGTATTAACAATCAATTGAATACCAATAGAGAGTCTCATAATTTGTTTATAATTTTATTCAGATGTGAGTCAACCCGAACTCATGGGACCGACACATATGGTGTGCGAACGACACGGACTTTAATTTATACGATGAATACGTTTTGAAACTATTTTTTCAAATCATTTCTTAATTTTGTGTTTCGTTTAAAACTATTAATAAATTTTGTCTTAAAATTGACTCAAATTTAGTGACGAAAACATATTTTTATTGAATTATAATTTCTATGAAAAACAAATACTTTTTATATGAATTCAAACAATATTTACAACTATTTTGAGCTTAAAATCAATTTGTCTTTGACTTAGACTTAGTCTTAGGTTTAGGTCTCTTAACGGGTTTTGATGTAGTCTTTGAAGAAACTTTGGATCTGCTTTTAGGAGAGGAATTATTACTGGAATCACTGTCATCAAAGTCTTGGTCTATGATATCACTTCCAGAACTGTCTGTCGATGGCCTCCAAAGGGACCAATTTTTCTTATAGACCATAACAAGTGAGGCTTTCCTGTGTGAGGCACCGCCAGGGAGTCGTATTCCGGGCCACTTCTTAGTCGCAATTTTGCCGCCTTCTACACAATCTCCGAGAGGTTGTCCCGATTTTGGCCTATTGTTGAACTTCCAGTACTTTCCACCTCTGAATACATAGAGATATGGCGAGAGGACAGTCCCGGCGTTGATCTTCGGGTTATCGCAGAGAGAGCCCAAAGCCTTCGACGGTTTCTTAGCGCTACAGCCGAACAGAATCGACGCGTCTTTCCATTGTTTGCACTGTTTATCAAAAACACAAAATATTAAAACAAAAATGAATGACAAAAGAGAAGACAGGACTGACTTCTTTAGTGCTCTCATCGGGTCTCTGACAGTACTTCCCCTTCTTATTGAAGAAAATCCAATTCTTTTTGCGATCCCTAAGAACTGCGACGATATTCGGCGGAAAATTGTGTGAGTCTTCTGAGACATCCTTACACTTCCCGGTGTGGGTACAGCTGTTATCAGTGATCTTATAATAGCAGACCTTTTCTCCTCTGATCTTCGCGTACTTCCCTTTAGACTCATCAGTCGTTATCAAAGCGCCGATGTCTTTGGGGTCGTCGTCCGGCAGGTCCTCCCCTTCTGGTGGTTCGGTAACCAATTCGATGGTAACCTCTCCGATGGGAGCGTTGTTTATCTCGTTGTCGTTGACTCTCATACCCTTTCTGTCGTCTAAGTCTTTGCCCATTGGTTTCCATTGACTCCACGTTTGCTTATAGACGACAATAAATGAGTTCTTATTATAGGACACCCCTCCCGGCAGATGAATGCCTTGGAACTCCTCTCGCGCCGGTTTATTGCCGGCTAACAGTTTGCCGAAGGGTTGTCCCGGTTTTCCCTTATCGTCGAACTTCCAGTAGTTGTAACCGCGGAAGACGTATATATGCGGCGGATAATTACCACCGGAACTGATCTTAGGGTCGTCGCAAAGTGCCTGGAGGTCGGCACTCAGGTTATCGCCTTTACATCCAAACAAATCCTTATTATCCTTCCATTCCGAGCACTGAAAGGGAAGGAAATGTCAATAAAACTCCTAAACATTTCAACAAAAGGGTCGACCCATACCTTACTCCTAACGAATTCAGTTCTTTTACAATATTTCCCGTTGGCGTCGATGTAATACCAGGCCTTATCCCGAGTCCTGATGGCGGCCCATATGTTGGGCGGGAACTGTTCGTTATCCTCATCGACGGGACGGCACTTATTGATCCAAACGGACATATTTCCGGTGACCTGAAGATTGCAGACCTCCGACCCTCTGATCTTCGCAAACCTCGAGTTCTTGACATCAATGTTGATGAGAGCCCCAGCGTTTTCAATATCACCAAGGTCCTCGGCTTCCCTGTCCAGAATAGGCTGATCCCATAACTGATTGCTCTCATCGTCTCCAACTTTGAACTTTGGTTGCCATAGCGACCACTTATGCCTATAGACCATAATCATTGAGTCTATATAATAGCTCTGACCGCCGGCGACGTGAATGTATGGCCACTTGTCTCGCGCCGGATATTCTCCGCCAACGAGTTTTCCGAACGGTTTTTTGGGCTCTTCTTTGGTGTCAAATATCCAGTACTTCCCTCCCCTGTGAACGTAAATGATGTCCGGCCCGTCATTACCACCGGCTTTGATGGCGACGTTCGAACAGAGGGCCGCCATCTCTGAGCTCTTGTCGAGATCGCAACCAAAGGCTTCTTCATTGGGACCCCATTTCTTACACTAAATGACAAAAATAATTATCGAAACGAATGCTTCAATTGAGACGAATACCTGAGTATAGTCCCCGTCCTTTCGTTTGCAATACTTTCCATTTCGGTCGAAGTAATACCAGATCTTCGACTTTGGAGTCTTAATAGCGGCGACGATATCCGGCGGGAAATTATTTTTATCGTCAGTGACTTGTTTGCACTCTCCGTCCCAATACATCTTATTATTGTCAATCGTCACATAACACACCTTCTTATCCATAATCTTAGCCCATCTCCATTTGCCCGGACTGGACGGCTCACCACCACTACCTTTGCCGACACCACCTTTGCCTTTGCCATTACCTTTACCTTTACCTGGACCTTTGCCAGAACCATCATCAGGTCCACTGCCATCTCCAGGACTACTGCCATCTCCAGGACCACTACCATCGTCAGGACTACTACCATCACTGGGTGCAGAACCATCTCCAGGACCACTGCCATCACTACCGGGTTTACCTCCACTTCCTTTAGGCCATTGCACCAAAACAAGAGCTCCAATGTCTTCGAGATCGGGCTCCGGTTCCTTATCAGTATCGTTACCAATAGGGGTGTCACTGATATCAATGGGTTCACTGCCTTTAGTACCCGGTTTTCCACCTTTTGTACCCTTTCCAGTACCAGGTTCTCCCTTTCCAGCACCAGGTGGACCCTCTCCAGCCCCAGGTGCGCCTTCTTCAGCACCAGGTTCTCCCTCTCCAGAAGCTGGTGCTCCCTCTTCAGCGCCCGGTTCACCCTCTTTGGCACCGGGTTTGCCTGCTTTGCCCCCTTTGGGCGCCCATTGGGCCCATTTTGTTCGGTAGACAATGACGAGTGCGGGTCCATTATGTGATACCCCTCCCGGCAAATGCATTCCCGGGAATTTAATGGTGGCTCTGATCCCGCCCTCAACCAAATCACCCAAAGGTTTGCCTTTTTTGGGTTTGTCATCAAATTTCCAAAACTTTCCTTTTTTGAAGACATAAATATATGGCGGAACTGTTCCCCCGGCGCTCATCTTCGGGTTCTTACACAAGAACTCCAACTTCGGGTTAAGTGGTTTGACATCACATCCGTAGAGCTCTTTATTATCTCTCCATTCTTTACACTAAAGAACAAACAAAACGATTAAAACAATGACTTATTTTTCTCTCAGAATAGATACCGATTTCGTGTCATTTTCTTTGCGTTTACAGTATTTTCCTTCTCTGGTAACCAAATACCAGAAGTCATCACTGGTTTTAATGGCAGCGATGATATCCGGGGGATAGTTGTGCTCTTCCTCTCCAACTGGTTTGCAGGGTCCGTCCCAAGTGGCCACATTATTCTTGATCTTAATGGGACAGACATTAGGTCCCTTCACTTTTCGGTATTTATTCTTCTTTTTGTCGACGAGAGCCAGTGCTCCGAGATCTGAGTCGTTGTCCAATTCAGGGTCGGAATCGTCCCTCTCTTCGATGGGAAGGTCTCTGAGGTCTCCATTGGAGGGCCCCTTATTTTCACGCATCCATTTGGACCACTTAGTCCTATAGACCATAATAAAGGCTGGCGGACCACTAGGCTTGTTGCTAGGTGCATTTGCTCCTGGCTTTTTACCTCCAGCATCTCCCTCCGGTGTTTCCCCCTCGTCTGCTCCAGGTTTTTCGCCCCCGGCATCTGAAGGAGAGGGCGGGAAAAGAGAACCGGCGCCTCCGGGGAAGTGGATGTCCGTCCAGTTTGTCTTCGCCCGATATCCGCCGTTAATCAGATCCCCAAACGGTTTATCGTCTTTCGGTCTGTTATTGAATTTCCATTGTTTTCCTCCTCTGAAGACATAAATGACCCCATCGTGAACCCCTCCCGCTCTGATCACTGGATTCTCGCATAGGTATCGCCACTCAATTGGGAAGTCTTCGGCTCCCTTTGCGTTACAACCGAACACTTCTCTGTTGTCTTTCCATTTCTTGCACTAAAAAATTATTAACAAATTTAAAAACAATATTTTCGGTCAGAATAATGAATACCTTTGCCTTATTAGTGTCTCCTCTGACACAGAACTGTCCGTTTTTGTCGATAAAGTAATTGAGTTTTGTCTTTGTCTTTATGTAAGCGATTATATTCGGCGGGAAGTTATTGGAGTCGTCGTCAACGGGTTTCATCTTTCCGTCCCAATAAGCGGTGAGACCTGTCGGCCCGTTCTCTATCTCGAGATAACGGACCTGAGTCTCAAAGATCTTCGCGTATCGCTTCTTATTGCCATCCATTGGTATGAGAGCTCCGGCGTCTCCTTCGTCTCTCTCCCCATCATTCGGTGGTTCTTCGGCTTCTTTGCGGATCAGATCATCGCTGACGTCATTGAGAGACATCGGTTCCGGTGGTAAGGGTTTGTTCTTATCATTAAGTCCTTTGGCATCGTCCCCACTATCTGTCGGTCCAGACTCCGGCTCTCCATCTCCGGATCCATCGTTTGGTTTCTTCTTTTTGCCTCCTTTTGGTTTGCCATCAGTCGGCTCTTCCTCTCCTTCAGCCGGAAGTGCGTCTTCTGATCCATCCGTTGGTTTATTTTTGTCTCCCTTTGGTTTTCCATCCGTCGGTTCCTCGTCTTCTTGAGTCGGAAGCGCGCCTTCACTCGGTTTCTTCTTTTTGTCTTTTGACGGATCATACGGTCTGTGTTCCAATTGAGCGGTCGGTCCTTTACTGCCCTTACCTTTACCTTTACCAGAACCGGGACTACCACCGTCACCATCAGGACCAGAACCGTCACCTCCAGGGCCAGTGCCGTCACCCGCAGGACCACCGCTATCACTACTGGTGGGTCCTTCGCCATCATCGGTAGCGTACGGATCATTCGGATTAATTGATGGGTCGTCGAGACCTTCGATCTCATGTGGGCTGTCGGGGGGAGGCCTCCAACGCGACCATTTGTTTTTGTAGACAATTATGAAATATTTTCTCAGAAAACTTGTGGCTCCGGGAAAGTGGATGAGTGGGAACGTCTTCCGCGCGGGAATCGCCCCCTCAATCATTTCACCGAAAGGTCTCTTTGGAGTGTATTTGTTGTCGAACTTCCAATACATGCCGTCTTTAAAGATGTAGATAAACGGCGGATAATTGGCTCCGGTATTGACCTTAGGATTACGGCACAGGTATCTGAACCTGGAATTGACTTTAACCCTAACTGTGTCGCAGCCAAAGATGATTTGAGTGCTTTGCCAGTCATTGCACTGAAGGGAAAGACAACCAAAAAAATTAGTCATTTGTTTGAAAAGAATGTCCCAAAAGAGATACCTCTTGTGCGTAGTTAGATATCTGTCGTTTACAATACTGTCCCTCTTTATTGATGAAATACCAGTACTTGTCCTTCGCCTGAATGGCTGCCACGATATGCGCCGGAAAGTTGTTTTTATCGGCAGTAACGTCAGTGCAGTTCCCTCTTTGGTAGCATTTATTGCCGCGGAAGTGGTAGTGACAGACCTCTTCTCCCAATACTTTCGACAATTTGTTTCTCTTGACATTTGTTCGGATGAGAGCACTGTCGCCATCTGTTCCGACCTTAAACTTCGGTATTTCGTCCATTTCATCACCGATTGGCTCTTCGTATATATCTCGCGGTATTTTCGACTCGAAAGTATCGTTACCCGTCCCGTCGCCACCGGCCGGAGCCGCGCCGTCTTTTGGACCTTTCTTTCCAGCCTTTGGTTTCTTCTTTTTGTCGCCATTGGGACCGCCTTCTGACTCATCAATGGGTTGATCGACATTACCTTTACTACCTTTTGGTGGTCTTCCTGGGGGTGGAGTGCTTTCGTTGGGATCATAGTTTTGGGGCATTTTCTTGTTGTATGTCTCCAACCAATTGTTGTCTGCATTGCCATCGAGAGTACTGTTAGCGTCATCTGTTGTCCAACGCGACCACTTCTTCTTGTAAACCATAATAAAATTCGGTCCGTCAAAGCCGGCGCCGCCCGGAAAGTGTATGCCGTCCCACAGATCACCGGCTATTTTCGCTCCGTCCAGGAGTTCGCCGAATGGCTTCTTATCCGAGACTTTGTTGTCGAAGACCCAAAACTTTCCGCCTCTGAAGACCCAAATCCTCGGAGATGTGGATCCACTCAAAGTGAGCGCCTCCTGAGTGCCGGCCTTTATCTTAACATTATTGCAGAGATAACGCAGTTTAGTCTTAACTCCTTTCGTATTACAGCCAAAGATCTCTCGATTATCGTTCCATTCGTTGCACTGAAAGAGCAATACATCGATTGAATCAATTGAAGAACAGAACAAAATAGTGACTCAAAGAGTTGAGGCATAACTTATTGACAAACCGTTTCCACGTTATTGTGCTTTCGTTTGCAGTATTTTCCGTCTTTATTGATGAAAAACCAGAAGTCGTCGCCATTCCTGATGGCGGCCACAATATATGGGGGAAAGTTGTGCTCGTCTTCTGTGACGGGAACGCATTCTCCGCTCCAAAGGGCGCGGTTTGTCTTAATTAAAATATAACAGACCTTATCCTCAATTATTTTGGCGAACTTTCCTATTGTTTCGTCAATAGGTATGAGAGCTCCGGCGTCGTCGTCCTTACCCTCGGGGCCGTCGAGACTGTCCTCTTCGTCACGGATTAGATCGTCGTTGACATCGATGTCGGGTTTAGGTTTGTATTTATTCTTCTTTTTATCCTTTTTGGGCCCTTTTTTCGAAGGATCGACCCCTTCGTCTCCTTCAGGAGCTTCTCCGCCCTCTTCTCCCCCATCAGGTGTTCCTCCTTTTATCTTATCCTTTGGTTTTAGTTTCAGTTTATCTTTGGGTCCCTTTTTGGAGGGATCGGTTCCATCGTCTCCTTCCGGTGCTTCGGCATCTTCTCCACTTCCGGGTGGGGTATTATCACCGCCTGTGCCATCATCGGGTTCACCGGAAGTATCACCAGGTTGACCGGGTTTACCAGGTCCTCCAGGACCAGTAGGTTTCCATCTAGACCATTTATTCTTGTAAACCATCAGAAACTTGTCTGGTTTCTGAAGGCCAGCCCCTCCTGGAAAGTGAATACCAGGGTAATCAAGTTTGGCGGGGACCTGACCCTCGACCAAATTGCCAAACGGTTTGCCCGCTTCGGGTTTGTTGTCAAACTTCCAGTACTTCCCACCCCTGAAGACGATAATAATCGGATCGAAGTTAGTTCCGGCGTTTATAGTCGTGTTTCGGCAGAGGGTCTGCCATTCAAAGAGTGTTTGTTTGTTGTCTTTTGATTGTTTCGGTTTAGACTTCTTCCCCGTCAGCTGTTTATCCATAAAAGAACAGCCGAAGGGCTCACTGTTTGGCTTCCAATTGTCGCACTTCACACAAACAATTGGATCAGAAATTATTCATAAAAAGTAATGAAATCTGTGGTCAAACCTCTTTGTAGTTTTTATCGGCTCTTTTGCAGTACTTTCCATCTCTTCTGAAGAAATACCAGTTATTGTCCTTCGGTTTAATGGCGGCCACGATATTGGGCGGGAAGTTGTTCTTGTCTTCGGTAACGGCTCTACACTTATTCTCGGAGTCCTTCCAATAAAGTTTGTTCTTTTTGATGACAACATAACATACTTTGTTCCCCAATATCTTCGCATATTCCGGTTGTTTTGGATTCGTTTCGTTGGTGGGTATGAGAGCGCCGGCGTCTTCCGGATCGGTCTCCGGTTGGTCAGGGATTTCAAACTCTTTGGTAGTAATGGGTTCGTCCAGAATATCGTTGAAACCGTTTGGCAACCATTGGCTCCAATGCTTCCGATAGACAATTAGGAAATTGTTTTCGTTATGACCAACGGCTCCGGGAGGATGAATACCAGGGTATTTGCTCTTTGCAGGGATCGGACCCTCAACCAGATCTCCGAACGGCTTATTAGGTTTCGGCCTATTATCAAATTTATATAACTTTCCGCCTTTGAAGACGACTATCAATGGCGGGTAATTACCGCCGGCATTAATGGTCACATTCTTGCAGAGAGTCTTCAGCTCAGGACTGACCAGTTTGGCCTCACATCCGAACGGCTCCTTATTATCTCTCCATTCTTTGCACTGAAGAAAACAGAAACAATAGTTTTTCACAAAATCTTAAAAAGCAATACCTCTTGAGTGGAACCATTCGGTCGTTTGCAATACTTTCCGAATCTATTGAAGAAATACCAGTTATTGTCCTTCGGTTTTATGGCAGCGACGATATCGGGCGGATAGTTATGGGGCTCATCCTTCACGTCTAAACACTCTCCCAGAAGATACATGTCTTCGTCTTCGATGGTAAGGGTACACACTTTTCTTCCGCGAACTCTCGCGTACTTTCCATTATTGTCTTCGGGATTGACGAGAGCTCCGGCGTCTGAATCGTCCTCCGGTTCCTCATCGGGAAGACCCGGATCTGGTTCACTGATAGGTTTATTGTCGACCTCTTTGGTGCCGTCGGGTGACCAACAGCTGTACCGCTCGTTATCGATGATAACACACAAGAGGTTGTTCTCAGCGAAGAATCGGCCGTAATTGGGGTCAAATCCGGGCCACTTCTCCGCCGGATTGATGTTATCGCTGACCAATTTGCTAAAGTCTGGATCACCTAATGAGAGGGTCGCCGGTCCCTGACCTGTAGGGCTCTCCGTCTTTGGCATCGGATCAAAGATATAGAGTTTCATATGAGTGAAGACATAAATCATTAATTTGTCCCAAAGAATGGTTCCAATGGTTATCGGAGAGGAACACAGCTTTCGAATTGTATTCGACACTTTCGGTTGACTACAACCCAAGAGATCCCTATTGTCTTTCCATATGCACTGAATAACAAAATCAAATCGATTAACAATTTAATCAAATAGTTTATGAAACCATTCCTTACGTGAAATAACTTGGGATCAGTTGTGAAGTATTTCGAAGCCTATAAACAGAAGAAAGACTTATGAAAATCAAACGAAACAAATGAAAGGAATACCTCATTTGGAGGCAACGTTTGAGTGTCGGTCTCTTCGGGAGAGGCCCTCATATTATTCCAATCGAGTTTAGATGTCGTTCGAAGGCTGTCCTTATCCACAATTATGGGTCGTTTGCAGTATTTGTTTCCTCTGAAGAAATAATAGACATTTTGGTTGAAAGTGAGGGCCGCCCCCAAATCGGGTGGAAATTTTTCGGGCGTATCCTTCACATCGAAGGGGCCGTTGTCTTCGGAGTCGCGATAAATAACTTTTCCTTTTTTGCGGAAATACCAGACTTTGTCTTTGACGACAACCGCCACTCTATCGAATGGCAGCAGAACTGCTGTTCCGGGACTGTCGTCCATATCGATGATTGGGTCCTCATTGATGTCTGGGTCTCCGTTATTAAGCCATTGGCTCCAAGTGTTGTTGTAAACCATAACAGGCTTTTCATAATTATGTCCGAAACCTCCCGGAAATTTGATACCTTTCCATATCTTCTTTGCCGGAACCGCCGCCGACAACAGATTACCGAATGGTTTCTTTGGTTCGGGTTTGTTATCGAACTCCCATTTCTTACCCCCTCTGAACACTTCGATAGTGAAGGCATTGTTACCCCCGGCGTTGATCTTCGGATTATCGCACAGACCTTCCAGAAGGGGGTCCATTGGAGTGGCAGTACATCCAAACGGCTCTCTATTATCTCTCCAAACAGTGCACTGAAAGGTCATTACAAAACAGTTTTAAAAATCGTAAATTGATTTGAAATTTGATTATTTGAAAACCTTTTCATAGTTTTTATCCTTTCGTATGCAATACTTTCCCACATTTGATATGAAGTACCAGTTTTTGTCTTTCGGCTGAATGGCGGCCACGATATCGGGCGGATAATTATGGCTGTCCTCACCGACGGGATGGCATTTACTAACTCTGTAGAGTTTGTTCTCTCTGAACAGCAAATCACATACCGTTCCCCCTTTGACTTGAGTTCTTGAGTCAGGATTGGGGTCGTCGTTGAATATGGCGTTGGTATCGGCGGGATCGCCATCCGGTTCGTCCGGTGGCTCTTCGTTCTCAATGGGATCGTCGACAACATTACTGGGGGTCTCTCTCTTCGGCTTCTTCTTCGGCATATCGAGATCTGACGGTCCCTCAGCCGGTAGCACATCTTCAGTACCTGTCGCGGGTTCTGTCGTTCTGTCGGCCGGTAAGACATCTTCCTCTCCGGGACGAGGAGTGGTTCTAATATCTCCATCTTTATCGAGCTGTCCCTCTGGTGTCCAACGCGACCACTTGTTCTTATATACCATAACGAAGTGAGGCTTATCCGGATTCTTATCCGGAATCAGAGGAGCGGCTCCTCCGGGAAAATGAATATTAGGCCACTTCTCGGCCGCTTTCTTTTGTCCCTTAACTAATTCGCCAAAAGGTTTGCCGGGTTTTGGAATGTTGTCGAACTCCCAGTACTTTCCACCCCTAAAGACAAATATATGAGGCGGATAATTGCCTCCGGCGTTGATCTTCACGTCTTTACATAAGAGGTCCAACTCTTGTTTGCGAATACCGGCAGTACTTCTCTTTGGTCTCGCTTTTGACCTCTGGAGAGGTATCGGACAACCGAACACTTCTCGGTTTGGTTTCCAATTATTGCACTTCAGTCGAGAAAAAGACAATAATCTGAACGACTGATCGAATTGAGAATATTGTTTAAGTCATACCTTTTCAGTGTTTTTGTCTTTGCGTTTACAGTACTGTCCGTTTTCATCGAAGAAATACCAGTCCCCGGGTTTGTCTTTAATGGCGGCGATTATCTTCGGCGGGAAGTTATGCTCCTCTTCGTCCACTTTACGACACTTTCCCGACCAATACATCCGATTGTCGACGACTTTCGTGTGGCAGACCTTAAATCCGTCCAAAATCTTTGCGAACTTCTTATTCTTCTCATCGATGGGAATGAGAGCCCCCTTATCGTCGGAATCTCCGGTCTCGGGTTCGTCCGGTGTTTCAACCACTTTATAATCGAGTGGTTTGTCCTTATCTTTGATCTTTCCGTCCGGATTCCAAAGGGAATACTTATCCTTATAAACAATGAGAGGGTTCTCCAAATTATGACCAAAAGCTCCGGGAAGATGAATACCCGGCAACTTGTCCTTAGCCTTTGTCGGACCTTCCAATAAATTTCCGAATGGTTTTCCCGGTTCTGGTTTGTTGTCAAACATCCAGTACTTCCCACCCCTGAAGACGAAGATATTCGGCGGAACATTACCTCCGGCCACGATCTTCGGGTTATCGCAAAGGGATTTCAGCTCCGGTTGGAGTCGTTTAGACGTCTTTTCGTCTCCACAACCGAACAGTTCCTTATTATCTCTCCATTCTTTGCACTGATATTCAGTAAAATAGTGTTAAACAACAGTCAGTTAAATAGAAAGGAATACATCTTCAGTGCTCCGAATGGGACGTTTGCAGTACTTCCCATCCTTTCGGACAAAAAAGATGTCGTTATTCCTGTTCTCAATGGCGGCAATAATGTCATCCGGAAAGTTATTCTTCTCTTTTTTGGTTGGGACGCACTGTCCATCCAAATAGAGGACCTGGTTTTCCATCACAAGAGGACAAACCTCTTTTCCGGATACCTTCCTATAGATTTCATTTGGTTCGTCTACAAGTATCAAAGCGCCGGCATCTTTGGGGTCACCGTCCGGTTCTTCAGTGGGTTCGCCCTCTTCGCAGGTGATGTCACCGCTTGCCGGCTGTCCGTCGGGAACCGTATACTTATATTTCTTATTCCCGATCTCGTAAAGGGTGTCCTCCAATGAAACCAAATTTCCGTTCTTTGGATCAATTTCTTTGAATTTGGCCTTAAATTCAACATTTTTAGTCATTGTTGTAAACCTCTGGTCATAACCGTCGGGACTGTCCTTATTATTTGCGTTAAACGTAAAGGTCTTATCTCTTGTCACAAAATAGATGTCTTTTTCGATCGGGAAAACACCTATCGGTAGAGGATTTGCGCACAAGTCGTCCAAATTCTTGTTCTTATTATCTAATTTGCACCCTGGTACCAGTTCTGAGGTATCTCTCCATTTGCACTTCAAATATGGGTCAGAATTTCAATGAGTAATCACAGAATAAATTGGGAATACATACGAAAGAGGGATCCGAAGGATTGAAATTTTTGTCAGTCTTTATATCGAAACATAAATCAGTTAATCGTTATATAAACTCAAAAAAGCAATGACTCACCTCTTGTGGAATCATTTTACGTGATTTGGCGCCCGTACTGTTGCCATACCAGTCGTCAACCAATACCTGAGAGTCTTTTGGGACAACAAAACAAATGTCTTTAAAACCAATATTTTTGAACAAAAATTCAAACCTATATTCAGAGGTCTTTTGCAGTATTTGTCGTTTTTGAAGAAATAGTAAACATTGTGGTCGTCAGTGAAAGAGGCGCATATGCCTGGAGGCAACTTCTCCTTCAATGAGTTCACATCATTGGGCTTATCATTGTTCGCACAGTCTTTGACTATTGCTTTGCCTTTCCTTCTATAGAAAGTTACCTAAAATCAAACGAATCAGTAATTCATATAAAATATTCCAAAAATCGAATCAATACTTTATTGCCGTTAATTATGGCCACCCTCTGGTTGGGCAGAGAAACCGCAGTCGAAGGACAGGGATCCTCGAATTCATGGGGGTTTTCATCAGTGTTATCCTCTTCTTTAGGCGCCCACTGTTGGCAAGTCTTGTCATAAATGGCTAAAAGATTTGGTCCATTATATCCGATTCCGGCCGGAAAGTAGATGCCGTCCCACATTTTGTCGGCGTAAATGTTTCCCTTAACGACATTTCCAAGAGGTTTACCATTTTGTGGTTTGTTATCGAATTGCCAGAACTTTCCGCCTCTGAACACAAATATTATGTTATCTTTATTACCGCCGGAATCGATGGTTGTATTGTCACAAAGCGGTTCCATTTTGAGGTCAACTGTCTTTTGTTGTGAGGAACAGCCGAACATAAATTTATTATCCTTCCAGTTATTGCACTGAAACACATAAATCAAAGATTTTAATAAAAATTCTCTAAAACTCTAAAAATATATATACTTTTTCAGTGGACCCGTCCTTCCGTTGACAGAACTGTCCCTTTTTGTTGACAAAAAACCAGTTATTATCCGAAGTCTTAATGGCGGCAATGATTTGCGGCGGATAATGGTTTTTGTCGTCATCAACGGTAATGCAATGCCCTCTTCGGAAGCACTTCTGATCTTTAATAACAAAACGACAGACTCTGTTCCCTTTGATTTTACGATGAGTCGGATCCTGTGAGTCAGGATTGATAACAGCACCTCCTTCTTCATCATCCTTTGGCTTATCAGGTTCTTCCTCGTCTCTGATGGGGTCGTCACCCAAAGAGAGCTTTTCAGGACCGCCTCTATTGCCATCGAGAACCCCCTCTTTACCTCCAGGGGGAACACCTCTCGGGAATTTGTTCCAAAGGTTTTTATAGACAAGAATCAAATCTTTTCCGAGAACACAGACCCCACCCGGGAAGTGAATGCCCGGCCATTTCCCTTTGGCTGGTTTAGAGCCTTCCAACAGATCTCCAAATGGTTTGTTAGGTTTGGGTTTGTTATCGAAGAGCCAATACTTTCCGCCTCTAAAAAGATATATACCTTCCGCACCACTGCCTCCGGAACTGATCTTCGGATTGTTTCGAAGGAATTCCAATTCCTGTTCAACCCCTTTGGCGGCACCGCCAGCACTACCGCTACTGACGAACAATTCCTTATTGTCGGACCATTTGGTGCACTGGAATAAAAAGCAATTAAAAGAAATACCCTGCTCAATGAGAAAATGATAGATACCCTGCTGTAGTCTCCTTCCTGTCTCTTACAGTGTTTGGCCTCTTTGTCGAAGTAATACCAGACGTCGTTCGCTGTCTTAACGGCAGCGATAATATTGGGAGGGAATTGATGGTCGTCTTCAGTCACAGGCAGACATCCCTCCCAATAGAGTCCTTTGTTTTTTGGCGACGTATAGCAGACCTCATTGTTTTTTATTTTGGCCCATAATTTATCCGTCAAACAGAGGAGAGCTCCGGCGTCGTCGGGGTTGCCATCGGCTTCGTCGGGCGGTTCCAATGGTTTCTCTTCAACTGGTTTTTCATTTCCGACTTGAGTTCCGTTTGGATGCCATTCCTGGTATTTATTCTTAATTATTGTGAAAAAGTTGTCGCCATTCTGTCCCATAGCTGCTGGCAATTTGATCCCGGGCCACTTTTCCTTTGCATCATTCGGACCTTCAGTCAGTTGACCCAAAGGCTGTTTACTTCTGGATTTGTCGTCGAATTTCCAGTACTTCCCGCCTCTGAAGATATATATCTCTTTATTATATTTTGCCGCCGAATCGATCTTCGGGTTATCGCAAAGATTTTTGAGCTCCGGGTCTACTTTGGTCTTATCTGAACAGCCGAACAGATTCTTATTGCTTTGCCAGTCATTGCACTGAAGGAGAGATAAGAATAACCTTTTAAAATAAATTTCATTCAACTCATAGGGAATACCTCTCTTTTATTCGGATCCAAAATCTTGCAATACTTTCCGTCATTTCTTACGACATAATAGACGTCATCCGAAGTGGGGATAACACCGACTGTGCCTTTCGGGTACTTCTGTTCGGGTTTGACTCCAGTTGTCATAACAGGTCCCTTGTCTTTGATGTCGATATACCCAACTTTTTGGTCCCGAATGTGCCAATACTTGCCGTCAACGACGTCTATATGGCCGGCATTGGGATCGCCGTCGGGTTTCGTATCTTTTGGTGGCGGACTGTAGTCTCCGATACCCTTTCCTTTGGGATTACCGTTTTTGTCCCAACAGACGTACTTCACTTTATCCCTAATTTCGCACAACTGATCGCCATTACCCCAGAAGTGGTTACACTTCGGGTCAAACTGTTTCCACCTCTTGTGGGGCTCCACCAGATTCGGGCGAATATTACCATACATTGAGTCGTGTTTGAGGTCGGGATCATTGGTCCGGGCGTTCAGAATGTATGTCCGGTTGGGAGTAAAGAAATAGACGTCCCATTTGTCATATATCGCAACCCCAAGAAATGATGGGTTTGAACACAATTCAGGTAAGTTTGAGCGAACTTTCGCATCATTGCAGTGGAATAACTCATAAGTGTCTCTCCAAATACACTGGTAGAGAGTGAACAAGGTTATTTAAAGGTTATTCAAAGAGAGGGCTTTCCACTTACATGTGCCTCCTCTTTGTTTCGGGTAAAGAATTTTTGTTTCTAAATAATCGAAAATAAATATAATTTAAATGATTATCAATTCTCATGTATTGGTTGGACAGACCTCACTCTCTGGTACTTCAATTTTATACCAGGCTTTAGGTCTCTCATAGCTCTGAACCCAATCTCCAAATGTGAGGTCATTGTAGTGATCCTCGTCTACAAAAAGGGGTCGTTTGCAGTATTGCGTGGCTCTAAAGAAATAATAAACTTGGTTGTTTAGAGAGAACGACGCGTCAACATTTTTTGGGAAGTTTTCATTAGTGTCCGAGGCTTTCATCGGCTGATTATTTGTGTTATAATTGACAACAATAGACCCCTTCCTCTTATAATACCAAACCTTCGAAAATAAAAGTCATCAATAAATAAATTTCAATTGATTATAAAACTAACCTTGTCAGTATAGGTGACGGCAATCTTATTATTGCCAAGGTCAATTGCTGTACCGCAACCAGCATTTGGATCTTCGATGGGTTGTTCCATATCTTCGGGCGTTCCCTTAGGACCCCATTGAGAAAACTTCTTGTCGTAAATCATAACCATATTATCCTTTCGATGACAGACCCCTCCGGGAAATTTAATTCCTGACCATCTGTCAGAAGCCACTTTAGCGCCAGCCTTCAGCTGTCCTAAGGGTCGGCTCTCAATAGGCTTTCCATCGAATTCCCAAACTTTTCCGCCTCTGAAGACGACAACAGACTTCTCTAGATTTCCGCCGGAATTGATGACTGCATTATCGCAGAGGGAATCCAACTCCGGCTCAGCCTTTCCTAACCCACAGCCAAAGGCCTGTTTATTATCCTCCCATTGTTTACACTATTATTGAATCAAATCAAGAGTCAGTCCCCTTATAAACAGTTCGCTTATAAGCACTGACCTCATCGTAGACTTTATCGGCGCGTTTGCAGTACTTTCCCTTATTGTTAAAAAAATACCAATTCTTATCTTCAGTGATGATAATGGCCACGAGATTGGGTGGGAATCTGTGCCACTCCTCGTCGACGGGACGGCACTTCTCTTTGATTTTTAAGATATTATTCTTAAGCGTATATTTACAGACCAAACCGCCCCTGACTTTTGTGAATGTCGTCGCAACGCAATACATTCCTCCGCCGTCCCCTCCATTGCCGTTCGGCTTCTTATTCGCCAAATCGTCTCCGAGTTCACCGTCGAGTCCAAAACGGACGGGACTCGTGCCGTTGCCATATGAAGGGGTCGTCGTTGTCACCGATTCTTCAGTTTGAGATAAGGGTTCGGATTCATTATTAGGGGATTCAGAGATTGCATCGACAGAGGGCTCAGACGCCTCACTGACAGTGGGCTCCGAAGTCTCAGAGACAGTGGGTTCAGAAGTCTCAGAGATAATGGGTTCGGACGTCTCACTAACCAATGGCTCAGTCGTGTCAGCGATTGTCGACTCAGACGTCTCTGTTGGGGGTTCGGACGACTCACTGACAGCCATAGGAGAGGTCTCACTCACTGGAGATTCAGAGGTCTCAGAAACGGAGGGCTCAGATGTTTCACTAACTGGGGGTTCAGAGGCCTCACTGACAGCGGGTTCGGCGGTCTCTTGAGATGAATCGGTAGGGGTTTGGGTTTCAGTCTCTGTTGACTCACTTTCGGTGGGTTTGGGTGTAGTTCGAGAGGCACTCAATACACCCTCTGATCCACTGATCTTCGAAGGCTTTTGCCCTTCAGTAATGGACCAGGTCTTTGAATGCGATGATTGTCTGATAGTATTTGTTTCTGTCACTCCGTCTTTGCATTCTTCGAGTTCATCCTCCGGTTCTTCGTCGAGGATCGGCTGTTCCAATACTGTCGGATCCGACGGTTTCACTGCTTTCTTGTCATCGTTTTGGTTGTCTGTCGGCCAACGCGACCATCGATTCGAGTAGACATTAAACCATCCGAACTCATCGCAAGCCATACCCGCCGGTAACCTCATCTTTGGCCACTTTTGTTTGGCCGGTTGTCCGCCAAGGGTCAGCTCACCGAATGGTTTGCCAGGTTTTGACTCTCCATTGAATTGCCAATACTTTCCTCCTCTGAATACATAGATATTCGACAGACAATTGGTTCCGGAAGTGATCTTTGGATTAGCGCAGAGACTGTTGAGAGCCTCGGCAGAAGTCGGAGCACCTCTTTTGGTTCGCTTTTTGGCAGCACTTCTAGAGTTTGTTCCGGAAGGACAGCCAAACAACTCCTTCACGTCTTTCCATACATTGCACTAAAAAACGAGAAATCATTGAATCCTTTCAAATGAAAAATTCAAAAATCGATTACAGGTTTCGACGACTTCTCATCCCGTTTGCAGTACTTCCCGTCTCTGTTAATAAAATTAATGTTTTTGTCTTTAGTCTTAATGACGGCCACAATATCTTTGGGGTAATGCATGCCGTCCTCACTGACAGATACGCAGTGACTGTTCCAATAGGTCTTCTCCTTTTTGACCATAACGTAACAGACTTTGTTTTTATTCATTTTTGCGAAGATATTCTCTGAGACGGGGGCCACAGCACCGCCTTCTTTCTCATTACCCTCGGGTTCGTCGGGAAAGTCTCCCATATCATCGCCTAATGATAAAAGGGAGGGATTTTTTCCGCTACCCGGAGCCCATTGATTATACTGAGACTTAGCGCAGGGAAAAGACACCAAATTCTCGCGACAGTAACCAACAGCCGCCGGGAATTTGATGTTCGGCCACTTCTTTTTGGCCGATTTGGCGCCATCTACGAGATTACCGAATGGTTTTGTTTGTCTATCTTTGTTGTCGAACTTCCAGTACTTCCCATTTCTGAAGACATAGATTTCTCGTCCGATGTTAGCGCCAGAACTGATCCGCGGATTATCGCAGAGTTTCTTCAACTCCGGCACCACTTTCTCTGATTTGCAGCCAAAGAGACGTTCGTTTGAATGCCATTCAAAGCACTAAACAATTAAATCAAATGAGAAAAATGATAATCACTTAAACAGATCCATACCTTCTGGAAGTCTGTGTCAGCGTTCTTGCAGTACTTGCCATCAGTAGTAATGAAATACCAGTTGTCGTTAATTGATTTGATGGCAGCAATGATTTGTAGTCCATTTGTTTCCACTTTCTTACTCTCTTTAACCGCAAACTTATTCTTCTCGAAGACCAGAGTCTTGAGTACATCCTTCTGGAGGATCTGAAAGCGACAGTCTGTCTGATCACCGGTTGATATGAGAGCGCATCCGCTGTTGATGTCCTCCACTTCGTCGGGTTCTTCGCGTTCCGGCGGACATATAGTCTGTTTTGAAGACAATTTCTTCCCGTCTTTTGCCCAACAATTGTATTGATTTTTGTCGACATTAACGGAACACAATGTCTGGTCATTTGTCGAGAAAAATGGCTCCGCTTTTGGATCAAAACCGTTGTACTTCTTCAGAGGTAAGGCTTCTGACGATTCCAAGTTCTTAAAGAGCGGATCAGCTGATTGTGAATTGGATGTCGAATCGTTTGATTCAATTCCAGAATCAAATTTAAATTTGAAGACATTTTTATCGGTGAAGACAGAGATCAGATTCTTGTCAACAATTACTGATCCAATTGTCGAAGTGTCGGCGCAGAGCGTCTTCAGCTTTGGAGGAATGTCTTTGACCTCACATCCAAACAACTCTTTATTTGGTCTCCAAAAGCACTTAAGAAGAGAAAAGACAATAAATTATTAAAATAAAAGACAATTAAAGGGAGTGTTGTCTCACATGTGACTCATTTGCAGACACTTTGAAATACTTATTGAACTGAAAGACAGAAAACAAAATAAATATTTTTATTACAGTTCTTAAAACTCATTGAAAAAGTCAAACCTCTTTCCTATCGACCAATTTTTGGTTACCATTGGCGTCGACCTGATATGTCTCCTTCCACTCAGTCATCCCAACGTCAGACACGGCGTCCTTATCGACCAGTAGTGGTCTCTTACAGTACTCCTCTCCTTTGAAGAAGTAGTAAACGACTTGATTAGTACTGACCGCCGCTGTAATACCCGGCGGGAAGTTCTCCAAACTGGAAGACACCGGCTTTGGGTTCGGGTCTTCGTCACCACTTTTACAGATACCGGTGTTTCCGTCTTTAATCTTGAAATACCAAACCTTCCCATTCTTAACAACTGCCACCTTATCAAAGGGCAGGTAAACAGCCGCTCCTTTCCCAGAATCCGCCGACTCTTTAGCCACAGGTTTACTCCTCTCCTTTGCGGCCATTTTGTCGTACGTTTCCTTTGAGATAAGTCTTTGAACTTTAGGTGTGAGAGAGGACTCGACTCTCCACTTCTGATACGTCGAGTTCGCAAATATTGTGATCATATTATTGTCGATAATAACGAATCCGTTGTGTTTAGGATTCGGGTTCTCTCCGGCGTTCGGCTTCTGGTAAAGCAAATCATTGAACGGAGGATTCGATTTACGGTCGAATACGAAGGTAGAGACGTGTCCGACGACATTCACATTCGTGTTGTTCAATATTATGGCATAAACTATAGGTTTGTCGCAAAACTCTTTCAGTTTAGGGTTTCCGCCGGCCCTCAGACAACCGAAAAGTGATTTGGTTTCCTTCCACTCACACTATGTGTAAAAGAGAAGATCATTAATGACCATGATTGTTTTTAATTGCTGTAATACCCCTGAAGTCTCTTTACTAGTCTGTCGACCACTGGATTTGTAAGAATCGATTTTATCCTTCAAAAGAGAAATTATTTAAAAATCAAAATTAAGTTCTGATTTGTGAACCCCTTCCACAATAACAGAAGACATACTCCACTTTCTTCAACCATTTGAGTGCCGTCTTTACCGACTTTGAAGACTTGTTTAGATTCGACTACTTTTTTGTAGTCCTTCTTCTGCTTCTCAGTTAAAGTCAGTACTCGTCTGCAATACTTCGATCCGCGAAAGAAGTAATACTCTTTCATATCGGGAGTGAAAGAGCCGGTGATCTTCGATGGGAAGCTCTCTGGCGTCATGTCGACCCCCATCCGGTTTTGCTGACCCTCTTTGAAAATTTTACCATCAGTCAGTTTGTAGTAAAAGGCCTCAGAAAAAAAAGAAATAGTTAATATATTATCAATTATCGATAAACAAACTATCAAGCTCACCTGATTACCACTAACAATAGCTATTCTATTGCCGGGCAATACGATAGGCGCTCCATTGATGTTGACATCCGGATCGACTTCAGTGATGGGGTTTTTCTTGTTGAGGAACTTTCCCTTATTATTGTATCGGTTGTACTGTTGCTTATTGTCTTCAATAGTGAACAGTTGGTCCTCATGAGTAAAATATGGCAACTTTTTCGGGTTAAAGCCCTTCCATATAGTGTTGAGTTGATTGTCGTCTTTCAGTAGTTTTCCCAAAGGAAACAATGCGTTGAACTTTCCGTCAAAAGAGAAGACTTTCTTCGATGTTATCACATAAACTGTGTTATTATAGCCGAGAACTCCTGTTATCGTTGGGTCTTTGCAGAGGTCGACTAACCTAGGGTCTTTATTTATTATACAACCGAACAGACGACCATTGCTCTTCCAAACACATTTGCTCTAGGTTAAACGTGCAAATCAAATAATGATTAAGATGAGAAGTGACTCATCAATGACTGAAACCTACCTTTTCTTCAACTATTGTCTCTATATTATCCATCTATTGAAGAAAAACGAAATTATCATGATTCCAAAATAGTTTGATCAAGTTCAAAACTTTATAAATGAAATAAAATTAGCTAGTTTACCTGACTCAATGTCTTGGCTTTTCTGTTGCCGAACTTATCTTTGGTGTAGACCTGTATCTGTTCCTCTTCTTCATACTGAACAGCTCCTCCTCCTTCCGGATCGATGGCCCGAATGCAATAGCGATTGTCTCTAAAAAGATAGTACTTTCCGTCTTCAGTCTCTAAGGCACCGGTCAGTGAGCCGGGGAGAGTATCCGGAGTCTGTTCGACAGGTTTGGGCCCATTGTTGGGGTATTTATGGATCTCGTCGTTCTCTACGATGAAATCCCAGGCCTTTCGGTTGAATAATAAATTATTTAACGAAAAAATGTTTTATCGATCGATTACTTGATTGCCATCAATGAGAACCAGTTTATTGTTGGGGAGCACCACAACTGTCGGAACAATTCTCTCCTGACATTTCGTTTTCAAACATAATTCAAATAAAAGGATAAAAATGAACAAAAATTTTGATTTTTCATTCATTGGATTAAAATCTATTGAAAACTATTGAGTATTTCATTGAAATCATATTATAGTTTAAACTAATTATTATAAGACTTGAAATGTCGTCCAATTAATTATAGGACACAACCATATGGTGTTCCGTCATCTCATTTATTAATAAATAGAAAATATGTAATGAAACATGAATTTGATACATGATCATATTGGAAATCAACTTGATTGAAATTCTAAAATATAATTAAAAATTCTATTTAAAAATTTATATTTTCTCAAAATTTTATTCTCAACAATAATTTTAGTGTTTAATACTTTTAAGTCAATTGAAATCAAAACTTATATAAAAAATTTTGAAAAATAATGTTCAATAAAATCACTTGAAATCTAAACAATAATTCTAATATTTGTACTTGTCAAACTTTTACTTCAATCAAAACATTTATTAATTTCTGCATTAATTGCTTAACAATTGAAATTTATAACGATGCCATCGGCGCCCTCCTCCAAAAATCTGACACTAAAAATCTGACCCCCTCCCACATGATTGATAATAAAAAGAATGTCGCTCCATACAGATTCCAGGGGACGGGGAGGGTAGCTCTCTTGGTAGCTTTTCTAATGCTATGTGCCAATTCCTGAGGGGACAGGGTATTCATAAATTATAGTGAGGGTGATCCAGAGGGGCCAAGTAGCCTAAAAATTGTCCTTCACAGGATCTTTCTTTATTATAAACGGGACTTTATATTTTAATTACCAGTGTCTTTGATAATAAAGAGAGTTCAATGAAACTTTCAATAATTTCAAAAATGATTTTCGAACTCATAATAATGTATTTCAACAATGCAACTAGCCTGACCATATGAAAATCCTTAAAATCTTGACAATTGGGAAAATATTGAAAATTTCGTCTTGATTTCATCTTGG